>JBCAUJ010000014.1:6204985-6230991 GCA_038406275.1 Cataglyphis albicans | reverse complement strand
TTCTCATCAAATTCGATACCAATCATCCTTTAATGATACTGTATTCATACAAAAAAAGTTAGCCCGTTATCTCAAAACTTACGGAAGTTAGAACAACCTCGTTCGTTTTGTGCTCATACACACATACACATACACATACGGACTTTTGTAAAAATATGTTTTTTCGACATGTTTAGAACATTCTGAACACACTGGCATCAATATTTGAAAAAAAAAAAATTTTTTTTTTACAGAAACAAAGCTTCCTCTACGATGAAGCAAAAAGAGTGCGATGAAACGTGTTTATTTAACTATCACAATCGTCACCCGCGAAAGATTTTAATAATTAACTCGATTAGCCCGCACTTTAATTCTCGCGTAATTTTCTCGTTCTATCGGCTAAAATATTTAATTTCCATTAAAGGTAAATTATCAAATGCCCTTTGGGCAAGTCGATATGTCGCATGTATGATTCTACTAAAATTTTTATCCTACTCCAAACTTGTCAAATTAATTCGCACCGTAGAAAAATCCCATTGTTCATTTAAATTATACGTTGTGCCGCGCGAGGCGAAAATCGAGCATTGTTCATCCCGCGGAGAATTAACGGTGCGTTAAACGGTTAAACAATTACGTCGGTTTACAGAGATTTAACAATTCATGCGATTCATGAATTCGTTAATATCGATTAAAAGGACACCGTCCAGCCGTGTCGATTGTGCGCGAATTCGTTCGAGATCCCTCGTCGCTTGCAATTTTTGCTCTTCGACGCGGCGGCGAGAAACAAACACCTTGCATTCCCGTCGGCGTCCACCGTAATAAAGTCGCCGGCGAATTGGGTCGCGCTCGTGATACGCGGTGGTGACCGACGAACTGTCAATGGAAGGGAGATTCCGCGGGGATTTATTGTGCGTTAAAACGCACGTCGATACGCACGCCTACGACCGTCAGGTGTGCACACCAAGAGAACAATTAGGCTAACAATGACACTTTCAAGCGGCGTCCGGATCTTGCCGACATGTTGCGTGTTTTCTATTGCTTTACGAGTGCTCTTTATGGTTGATGGCATGATAGTAATGCGTTACTGAAATAATGACGCATTGCTGGAAATATAATCTAAATTTTGGTTCGAGAAGTAATGAAAAGAGCTGTCATTAAAAAAAAATGTAATTAAAAGATATTGAGAATATATATAATATATTTATTATTTAAAAAATAATTATATAAATTTTTTTGAATAAAGATTTTAAAAAACCGAGTTTTTTTTTTTTTTTGAAAAAAAAGAAAATGGGATAAGAAAGTAAAAAATAAGAAACTGGTATTTTTGAGTAGAAGAACTGATTTTTTTGGTAATTTTGAAAGATGGTGACAGTTTTTTTTTTAATAAAAAATAGTATGAAAATTTAATTAACTTTGTTTACTGTCTGTCAGTGATCAATTTCAATATGGCTGACCTGATTACTACTTCGCATTCGTTTAATCAGTTGTTCGAATATTTTGAAACGGATTGATTTTGATTTTTATAATTTAATGATATTTTTTGATGTTCTTCATTTTTAAAGTTTCATAAATGTTAGAAGAAAACTCTCTCAAGCATAATTAAATTGTTATCATTTTTGTTAGTTTGTGGATCAAAAGGGAGAATAACACAGGATAATGAAATATGATACCTAATTTTAGTAAATTTGATGTTTATTTTTCAAAGTTTATATATCAAAGGTTAATGAATAAGCATGAAAATTCGATTTTTGCTTTAAACTTTCTGAAAATGAACATTCTGAGTAATTAATGGGATAAAAAATTCATTTTTGGAGTGAAAAACAGTTTTTTGGCGAGTTTTTTAGCCAAAGTTTCTGTTTTTTTTTACTACTCTTTTAATCTCTACTTAAATATTCTTTTCAATGCATTTTTAAAACAACAAAATGCAAAAATATACTAAAAATACACTAAAAGCAATTAGTAATTTTGAAATCTAAAATTATTTGTGGCGTTTAAAACTCACAAAAGATTACATATTCAAGTTAAGATATAAAATAATCATAAAAGAAAAATATGAAATAATAAAAGAAAAATATGAGATAAAAGAAATTTATTTTTTAATTAAATAAAAAGATTCATATATAAATATTAGAATATAATACAACGAAAAAGCAAGTCGTAGAAATAATAAAACAGGATAAAAAAATTTTATATTTATAACACATTTTCGCGTTTTTGTATTCGAAAATTAATACTAATCTCTCATGCTGTTTTTAATCTTAACATTTTTATTGATACTGTAATGATATAAATTACAAAGTATCGAAAAATATTGCCCTACCGAATTATTAATAATAAGCGACCGCGGATTTCTTGATCTTTCTTGATCAGCTGATCTGCCATCCGCGTTTAGCTTGTTTATTATTGGCGAAACGATGTCGGGAGAAAGGATCGATTGAGACGTTCGTTCTTCCGAACACGCCAGCCCTAAGGGCCTTGGCTAATTGCTATAATTAATTGCGCGATTGCTATAGTTAGATTGATCGGGATTGCCAGTTAGAAGAGTGTAGCTTCTGCCTTCTGTAATGATACACTTACAAAGATGTATTGGCCCGACGATTGTTCCGGCTTGATTCACGAACTATGACGCGCCACCCGGAAGAGAATTGCTTATGTTCCTTTCTTTATTAATTTAATTTTATCGTATTACATTTTAATCTTTTAATTAAATTTTATAATTTCAAAATTTTATTATTACTTCATATATCCGTGATTGTAATCAGATATTATGTATGACCATGCAATATAATAATTTTTTAATTTTACACAATTGTATTTTTCTAAAAATATTTTATAAAATATTTATATTTAATTTTAGTGTATAATTTTCCGATTTAATTCTACAATTTTATAATGTTCCAAAACTATTTTCTTATTTTATAATATAATTTTGCAATTTTCTCCTTAAACATATATATATAATTTTATAAATTATAAATAAATAAATAAAATTCAATTAAATATTATTATACTATATAATAATTTTGAAATTTTAAGATTCAATGCGTCTCTGTCATATGTAATCATATATTATATATGGTATAACTTCATACAATATAATTTGTTAATCTTAGAATTTTACACAATCGTATTTTTCTAAAAATATTTTACAAAATATTTATATTTAATTTTAGTGTATAATTTTCCGATTTAATTCTACAATTTTATAATGTTCCAAAACTATTTTCTTATTTTATAATATAATTTTGCAATTTTCTCCTTAAACATATATATATAATTTTATAAATTATAAATAAATAAATAAAATTCAATTAAATATTATTATACTATATAATAATTTTGAAATTTTAAGATTCAATGCGTCTCTGTCATATGTAATCATATATTATATATGGTATAACTTCATACAATATAATTTGTTAATCTTAGAATTTTACACAATCGTATTTTTCTAAAAATATTTTACAAAATATTTATATTTAATTTTAGTGTATAATTTTCCGATTTAATTCTACAATTTTATAATGTTCCAAAATTATTTTCTTATTTTATAATATAATTTTGCAATTTTCTCCTTATATATATATATATATATAATTTTATAAATTATAAATAAATAGATAAAATTCAATTAAATATTATTATACTATATAATAATTTTGAAATTTTAAGATTGAATGTGCCTCTGTCATTATATGTAATCATATATAATATAACTTTATACAATATAATTTCAGAATTTTACACAATTTTATTTTTCTAAAAATATTTTCTAAAATTATTTAATTTTAATATCTAATTGTTCGATTTAATTCTACAATTTTCTAATATAATTTCATAATTCTCTTCTTATACATAAAGCTTCTTTGTAGTTGCGGTTGTAATACCTTTACGATTTAAGTTCGCGATGTGACGCAACGGCGAGATAGAAGAACGTTTAACGAGAGATCAGCGAGACGTTCTGGAAAAAAAAAAAAAAAAAAACCGAAGCGCTTAACGATTCAACGAGGAAGAAAAAAGATCGGACGAAGCCGCGGTGCGTTTTTTACGACACGGTAGGGCCTTCGACTCTCTTTATGCCGGATCGGAGGCATTAAACCGTCATCTCTTTAAAAGCGCCGTATTTCTTTCATCGGCGTTTGCGGTCCGACTGAGTCACAAATATAGAAACTTGTAATTTTTTTCACATTCGACGAGCACTGCTGCTCTAATATTAACTCCGGTAGTCGGCCATATCGTTTATCGAACGCATGGTGCGTATTATCGGTCACTTTCGTTTTAGATAAGAGCAACTTTTTCATATATCGCTTCGCGGATTAAATTAAGAAGGACGGTGGTGGACCGCGCTTCGCCATTTTTCGAGATGAAGTCTGTTATCGAGTCGCGAAATATGAGATCCGTGGTCGGGAAAAATTGTCGAGAGCTCTGCGTCGTACGTGTGATAATAACACGTTGCGTGGCGATGCTCGCGGTTTAATGATTAAGGGTTCGCGTTAACGTGCCACGACGAAATTACAACGTCGCGCCATGTAATACGCCCTCGCGTGAAAAAAATGTGAAAAATCGCGAAATCGGGTATATTTATGACGAGAACCTCTCATGGCACCTTCTACACTTAATAACCAACCTTCCCTGACAATTTTATTATCGGGGCCTCGCTAAAACTTCCACGAGTCCCTCTCACAAAGAAATTGGAAAATTAAATGGGATTATAGTCTAGCTAGTTTGAAATTTGCTTCGCGGAAATTCCGGTGTAATGCGAGCTCACAGCTGACACCGATGACAAGCGACGTTACGATCTCACCTTTAATTTATTATGAAATTTTGTAACGCTTTTAATCTCGTTAACAAATCTTGCTATCGAATTGAAAATTGAATCGTTAATGTTGTTGCTGATATAATAATTTATTTATTTTTTTAGAATTTCGAGATGTAAATAGAAAAAAATAAGCTTTGCTTTTTTTCAAAATTTTTTTTTTTTTCGGATATTTAATATCTTTATTTTTGATTACTGCGATTTTTCATTATTTTTAATTTTTTTGCATGAACCATTATTATTTTAAATGCAGCTTGCACTCCAATTAGCTATATATATAGTTATGCATTTAATTGAAAATTATTCAAATCATGTGTGTGTGTGTGTCGAGTTTAATAGAATTTACCGCAAAAGTCTTATTAATTTATTAAATTATTGTCGAAAAAAATAAACAAAAAATATATACTCTAATATAAATTATAATACTAATAAACCAAAAACTAAAAAAAAACTTATTTTTCTTATTATGTTAACAAAAAATATGCAGAAGAATAATATCAGATTAAAAAAATAATGAAAAAAAAAAATTCTTTTTTCAATAAAAAAAAAATTTTAATTGTATTTTCTCTATTAAAAAAAAAAAAATGGTTTTTTTACATTTCTATCTCTACTAACGAGATTTTATTATTTTTGTATTTCATATTTTTGATATATCCATATGAGATATTTATAGAATTAATAGAAATAGAATACTCTCTTAATAGAATTTCTCTAAAATAATTTAATAAAAAACACCTCTTGATAGAATTTCTCTAAAATAATTTTTCCAAGAGACAAACTCGCACTCCTTTGTAATGCAAGAATAAACACTCGAGATATACCCACGCGCTTATTGTATTCCCTTTCATCAACTCGCCAGCAATAAATCTGAATTATGTTCTTCTAGGCGGTACGGCACCAAGTGCGGCGGTTGTCTTCAAGGCATAAACCCGCAGGACCTCGTGAGGAAAGCGAGAGACAAGGTTTTCCACCTGAATTGCTTCACCTGCCTAGTGTGTCGGAAGCAGATGAGCACCGGCGAGGAGCTCTATGTCCTGGACGACAACAAGTTTGTCTGCAAGCAGGACTACCTGTCGGGCAAACCGCTGCCGGACACGCATCACGTGCACGGTCATCACGGTGAGTCGCCTGAAAAAAGATCATCCCCCTTCGATACTTTCTCCGATTAATTTCCGTAGCAAAATCAGCTCGATTCCATCGTATCGATATTTAAATCTTGTATAAAATTGTGGTTAAAATTTTAAACTTATATTATTGTGTTGTGGGATTGAATTATAATGATGTTAAAGTAATTAAGTTAATTTTTTTTATTTATAATAATAAAAATAATAAAGGCGCTAAATAATAAAATAATGAAATTATTTCCTAAACACGCCGCGCGGGCTTGCTGCTACGTCGCGATTTCGACGTGGCACGTGGGCTGTCAGCGGCACACGCGGCCGATCGATCGCGGCACGAAAATTCGCGCGAAATCGCATTTAGCACACGCTCGGCCTCTCAGCCTCATACTAGCCGCGCGAACAAAGTCAACGCACAATCGCCTTCCATTATATCGATCTCCGCCGTAGCTGTCACCGGAACGACGGCGGCGTCCAGAGAGAGAGAGCGGTGAGGAGTGAAGGGGCGCATTATCGCGACAGCACCCCCTCGCACGCTCCCCCCTCCTCCACCCCCCCCCTCCCCTCGGGGCTCTCTCGCGCTCGATCTCGGGCGCGTTTTACGATCACCTCCGTCGTTTCCGTTCCTGGCTGCCGATAAATAATTTTATCCATCGCGAGAGAGAGAAAGAGAGAGAGAGAGAGAGAGAGAGAAGATCCGATCGTAAATTATCGCGCTAGCTCGCCGATCTCCAAGCCGAGAAGCAGCTCGTTCCGATTATTTTGAAAGTTCTTCGGAGAACTGATGCCGTTGAAAACGGAAAAGAATATTTCTGTTAAAAATATGCAAACACGTGAACGTCTTGAACGATGATATGGGAAAGGTGTGCGTAACAAGAGAAATTAAAATTAAATAAAAATATCGATATTCTTATTACTCCATAGTCATAGATTAAAGTCAAATAAACATCTCATGAATTCTTAAAAAACGAACAACGGCAAGATGACGGAGCGCATGAGAATTTCGGGATTTATTTTTTCGAGCGGCCAGGTCGAGGGGGTCACAGTTCAACGCGCACGCCGCCACAGATTTCACGGAGTCAGGATCAGTCTAAAAAAAAAAAAAAAAGAGAGAGAGAGAGGACCGGTGGATAGAGAGAAGAGTGGGCAGGTTTTCACGGGGGTTTCTACCCTGGGAGAGAGAGAGAGAGAGAGAGAGAGAGAGAGAGAGAGAGAGAGAGAGAGAGAGAAAGCGGCAAGCTGTGAAAACAGCCAGGCGCGTATGCCACCGTGAACCACCGGCCAAAGAGAGAGAGAGAGAGAGAGAGAGAGAGAGAGAGAGAGAGATGGCGGGCCGGGTCGGTTTCACGAGGGCCTCCACTCGTATATAAGCCGTGAAACGAAAACCGAAAGGTCGTTAGGCAGGGGGCGAACCTTTTGTCGCTCCGTTGCCGACGCCGAAACCGCAAAACGCCCCGACAACCCGTTTCTTCTCTCTCTCTCTCTCTCTCTCTCTCTCTCTCCTCTCGCCCGTCCGATCGCCTTTTTCTCTCGAGGAGGCCTCGGTGCTCGGGGCCGCCGCGGCTCCGTGTTCGCCCGTGTACGTGAGACAATGTCGTGGGACAGCCAGATGCGAGAGAGAGCGCCGCGAAAATGATTTACGCCTCGGCCGATTTGGCCCGCCGACTCCGTCGTCGATGAGAGAGTCTCGCGTTGCCTTTCGCGTCGTCATCGTCGTCGATCGTTGGTCGGGTTGTTGGCGTCATAAGGTGGCCGCATACCTGCGGATCCAGGAGCGGATCCGCCGTCGCGTCAAGTGTCACCTCGTAACGGCGCCTTCGCCGATGGATCTCGTGATTTTTCGACGGTGAGACTTCGCGGAAAGGGATCAGCCGTTAATGAGGAACAAAATAATTGATGCGAAAGGTGAAATGGGAATAAAAGTGTGAGGAGATTAGAATAATAAAAAAATTAAATTCATAAAAAAAAAAAAAAAATTAAGGTAATGAAAGAATTGAATAATTAAAATTATAAAATTAAGCGTAAGTAAAATTATAAATACACAAAATAATAACTTAAGAGTCTAAAGTAATAAAAGAAAGAAAAATAGGGAGGATTTTATTCCTATTCTAGCTATGCGGGATAAATACAAAGCCCTTTGCTATATTAATTATTTTCAGCGTCATCTTCTCCCTTTAATACCGATTGCTGCTTAACAATGAAGGCGAGTATGGCGTTACCGTTCGAAATCTTTATCGCGCGGAGAACGAATTTGATGCGCGCGACTGGGGGCAGAATGTTGACGCGAGCTTTCAGAATGATTTCGGGGCCGATGATTAAACGACATGACCGTCTTGATGCTCGACACTTTTTCAACATTAATCTCTGCCATGCCGCTCACGGCCATTTGTCGGTTGTCGAATCCTTGGCCATCGTTCTCTCTCTCTCTCTCTCTCTCTCTCTCTCTCTCTCTCTCTCTCTCTCTCTCTCTCCTGACGGCGGCGCGAGCCTTGAGAGAAGCAGGATAATTATGTTCGTAGAGACGATTAATATCCGGAGACACCTATCGCCATTTTTTCGGCGTAAAATATATTGCGCCGCGTTGAAAACGATTTTCGAGCGCAAAACGCCGCCATTGAAATGTGGAAGGCAGTAGCCGAGTCTTGAAAACACTGCTTGTCGCTCGCAGACATATTTCACAATTAAAGTAAAAATGGAATTGTTTATGCAAGTTTAAAGTTTATGAATATTGGGTTAATTCATTATAACGATCGTGCATTTTTGCTTTAAGAAGAAAATGACGAGAGCTGCATCGATATGCATGGATGTTTATTTAATTTTAGATGATAAAGTTTATTTTTTTATTTAGAAAAAATGACAGGAGTTGCATAGATCTTTATTTAATTTTTAGAAAATTAATTAGAAAAATAATTAATAAAATTTAATTTATAAAGTTAGTTATTAAAATTATTTTATAATAATTTATTCGTAAAATTTATTTTTAATCGTGCTGAATATAATTATCGTCAATATCATAGAAAAAAAAATCGATTCTTCCTTAGATTATCTCGTGCAAAGTCCCCGCCGTCGGCAAATGTAATCTTTCTTCTTTTAAGCGAAAAAATATAATTAAACGTCAATATATTTGAAAAAAAAAAAAAAAAAATATAATTGAGCTGTGTTTACATAAAAACATCACAATAACATACAATGACTAATTTAATTTTTCTGCATGTTTACCGAAAACGGAATCGCTGATTTTGAAAGGAATAACACCTTGGCATTTACACAGAAGCGGGAAGAATTATTTGGTCATCGAGTAAAATCGCATATACACTTTCTTTTATTTATAACAAAAATTGGATAGCGAATTAGATTTTTTAAATCTGATTACATTAATAATTAATCATCATGATTACGCAAGATGCTGTCTACACGAGATATTCTGTGTAAAAGCGAAGACAAATAGTAGAAGACGATTAGTAGAATCGTTCGCGATTAGTTTCGAAAAATTGGCGATTCCTTCGTCAATGTCATTAAAAAACGGTCGGTGTCTCGCGTCGTTCACGAGCAGAACCGTCCAACCTGTCGGCAGGCGGAGACTCGCTGATGGGCTCAGGATCGGAAGACGAGGACGAGGACGGTAGTGCCCATCATCATCATCACGACCCGGCCGTTCGCGGCTCTCACCTGGGAGCCCATAACATTGGCCCGGGTGGTCCCGGCGACCAGAGCGTCGGCCACGGTGGCGAGCTACCTCTCGGCAGCGATCCCTGCAAGCAGGAGGACTCCGAGGATCAAGGTAAGTCCCGGATGGTTTGCGGAAGGTATCGTACGCACTTGGAAAATTTGGTTTTGAATTTAGCATGTGTCGATTGACACACACTTTTTGCGTTAATAACGTGGATATGTCAAATGGTGACAGTAATATGAATGCAATTTCATTTAGAATTTAAATTAAATTTTGTGTAAAAAAAATTGACGTATTTTTAATGATAAAATTTAGATGGAAGAAACTTATTGACATCTGTCACTCTCATTTCGATTATAAAATAAAATATTTTTACGCTTTTTTTTAATCGTTTTTAGTAATTTAATATTTAAATTCGATTATCACAGCAGCAATATGTTAAATTAATATATGAATGTGTTGAATATTTAATACAAAAATTTTAATCGATATATTTTTTAACAAGAAAACATATTTTCTAACTGTGTACAATTACAATGACATGAGTAGACAAAGAAATCTGTGCAGTTTTTTCTCTTGATAAGGAAATATTTGTTGGGAATTATTTTTCGACGTAAAATAATAGTTACGTGAACTTTACACAAACATTACGAAGAAAGTTTAATTTTGTATTAAATTGAATCGATTATCATGAGTGAAAATAATTTGAAAAAATTGTTGCACTAAATATCATGTTTCTAAAAAAAAATAATAATAATAATAATAATAATTACGAATTTTGTTTACATTTACCTGATAACTATATTAAAAAATTTTTTTTAATTTAGCTTTTAGCGATTAAAGATAAATTTCCAAACTATTCAAAATAAATTTTTATGCGAACACGATATTTTAATGCTCGGATATGTATAATTTTTTTTTTTATGATGCAGACAGTTTTATGCGGCAAACTGCCTCTGAACAGAATAAGAAAACATTTTTATTACCTGAAACGTAAAGCATGGAAGATAAATGTCATCGCAAAAGAAACGCGAAGGATCAATGAACAAAAGTTAATATCGAATAGCCAAACGTAAACAACAGAAAAAACATCTAAGCTGTCATCTCGATTAGACATTCGCGGAGATCACGCCCATCGGCGAATAAAACTAAGACTACACTCATCCCCGACAGTCCTCCAAACTCGATAAATATTTCCTTATCAACAGCAATCGATTAGCGACCCGATCGGGCCGAACGCCACGCATTATCACGTCACCCTACGATCTCGCGGGCACGAATTCGCGACGTCGTGACGTCACGAATCACCGGGAGCGACGCGGGAGAAGCCGTCGTGCTATTATATGGCTCCTACTCTTTTATCGTGAATACAACAATCGATCCTAGCTATATACATCTTCTCTAACCCTCGTGTGGGTTTTGTACGCGCAGCGCAAGCATCTCGTTTCCCCCTCGAAGGGGGAGGGAGCGGGTGTCTTCACGAAGGGTGGCCTCTCGTTGTGCAGTGTGACACTGTCCAAACATTTTCTTTGTCCCGCGGTTAAGACCTACCTACCCGGTACATGTATACATATATATATATATATATAGTGTGTATAGATTACTGCGGAGAGTCGAGAGACTTATATATGCATGTGTGTTTACGTGTGCGTCCGTGTGTGAGGGGGTACGGCTTTCAGCGCGCGCGGCAGCAGCCACGATAATCCGATGGGGGTTTCGCATCGCTTCCGGGGGATTGGCTTCGATTGTTGTTACCTCGATCCGGCCGATGAAGATACCGGGATACACAGGGTGTCCCAGACCTACCGCGCTCTCTCAGTCTCTTAGCTGCGATCACCTCGGCCAGTTTACGATCGATTATCCCTTAACGTTTAATGGATATTATTACATTATATTATATATATATTATAACGTAATGTTATTATGTAATATATAATATTATATGTAATATTATTATAATATATAATATTATTAATATATATTATTTATATATAATATAATTAATATATTGTATATAATATTATTAATATATAATATATAATATTAATTAATAATATAATATATAATAATATATTATATTATATTATTAATTAATATAATGTGATATATAATATTATTAAAATTTTCGATATTTTTTTCTAGATATTTTTTATTTTCTCTAGATTTTTCTCTAGATATTTATTATTTTCTCTAAAATATTATTATAACCTAGAAAAGAAATTCTTATATTTTCTATATTCTTATATTCTTTATTAATTTATTGATCTTAATTTTTAATCTATTGATAACAATTAAACAGATCGAGAAATTGTGATATAAAATTCATAAGAAAAATTAATGGAGAGAAATAGATCGCGGTACTAAATTTTTTTAGTAACTTTTTAAATAATGTTTTTAAGATTCCTTTAACGTCAAAAATTATTGCCGTCTTGATGCTAAAATATTGTTATTTTTTAATTTATAATATTCATATGATAAAGACACCCAGTGTAGATACGCGTGTATACGACAAATTTTCTGATCAATAATTTTTTTTTTTAATAACAAACGTTGCTGTACACGAGAGATCGCAACTCGACGGGCGTTACTTAGAAACTCCCGTAATGCAATGATGACTCGTGTCTCGGGATGACAAGTTATTTCAGGATCACCAACAAGTCACGCGTCAGCGGATACGCATAGTTTAGGATTAAGAAACCGACTATCCCATCGCTATATCGACGACCGTGTGTAACGAACGTGCGATGTAACGTTGAAAGTATTGTGTCAACCTTTTCCCCATCAGACACCTTTTACTGCCTTCATAAATTGCACAAAAATAGCTTGACAGCTATTAAAAAGCTAGGATCTGAGAATAGAAAAAAATTGTTATTTAAATTTTTTTGAAGCTTTCACAATTTATTTTTACTTAAGATTATTTTGTAAAAATTTAAATTTATATGCTGTATCAAATTTTCTCATCAGAATCAATCTTGTTGTTTTATCTATATTTAATCTGCAATTAAAATATTATTACAAATTATCAAAAAAAAAAAAAAAAAAAATATTAGAAAACAGATCCAGCAATTCTTTTACATTTATTAATTCTTGTTATGTACATATATGGTGTTGTGTTAGTTTGTAACAGGGTTCAAGCGTTTCAGACAGAAAGCTAACTGAGTTATCTCTCAGAAAATATCATATTTTCATCTCTTCGAGAATTAGCGTTGTTTTTAAAATCAACAAAACGCTATCGTGACAGATGTAAACTCGCAATAAGGTTGACTCTGCTGGCGCCTTCGACTTTGTAGCGACTCGGCGAATTTTATAAGCCCCGAGTGGTGATGATGACGGTGACGGTCATACGATAGTGATGTGGCAGCTCGGCTCTTTCGGTTGAAGGTTCCCTGGACGGCGATCCCGAGACGAGGGACAGCCAAACAGAGAACAAGAGCCCGGACGGCGGCGCCGGCGGTGGCAGCGGCGACGGCGGCGCCGGCTCGAAGCGACGTGGCCCGCGGACCACCATAAAGGCGAAACAATTGGAGATCCTGAAGACGGCCTTCTCGTCGACCCCGAAGCCCACCAGACACATCAGGGAACAGTTGGCGAAGGAGACCGGCCTGCCCATGAGAGTCATACAGGTAGGAGAAAGTTTCTCCCTCGCGTCTCACGTCTTTTGTCGATTGTTGGAAATTTGGCTTAAATTTAATATATATATATATATTGCATGCCACGATCCATGCAAATTTTTGTGCTAATTTAACATAATATGGATATGTCAGATGATGACATTTGGCGATAATATCATATGTTAATGATATCAGCAAATTTTTTATTTTTATAGAAAGAATTAATATTGAAACAAAAAGAAATTATTTTATTATCCTCGGAATAAAAGATTTTCAAATTTTTTAATTGAATTTTGGAAATTAATTTAGAGTCAATATTTAAATTATTTATTTTTATTTGATAATAAATACACAATGTTTATAAAAAAAAAAACATATAACAAAATTTATAAGAAAATTTGTGATAAAATTTATATAACAAAATTTATAATGAGATAATTTATAATATAATTTAATTATAATTTTTTCTCTTAATTTTGTAATACTTGTTATTAAATACTTAGTTGTATGATTCTTAATTTGTTATTCTTACAAATAGAATCATTATTAATATCTAAACGAAAGATTCGATATCAAAAAATGATCATAATGATGGTTTTTATTATCGGCACGAAGGAAATATGATGTTTTTATGCAGCCGCCGTCTAAATTGCCGTTAATAGCTGCGCCCGAAAACATTATACACTATCGCCAATAACAAGGAAAAGAATGCGCCGACAAATCATTTGCCAGAGAATAATTTGCTTGGCATGTGATAACGCCATTATTATTTACCGCGAAATAATTTCGCGACAGTGTCATCTGTAAAATTGCAGTTTTTGCCGCCGATAAAAAATTGTTTGCCATGATTTTTGCGTGCCCTAAAATACAGAGGATAGAAACAAAATATAAAATAAAGTGGCTCGAAATATACTGGGTGTCTACAATGTAATCGAAAAGAGGATGGTATCTATTTATAATTTAATAAGGAAGAAAAACCAAAAAAAATGTAAATGTAAATAAGCATGAATACTCTAAAATATTAAAGTAATATTTTAATATTTATTTGAGCAAGATCCGTAATTACAAGACGGATATACGAAAATTGATAGAGAGAGAGAGAGAGAGATGACGGAGAGGAGAGAGACCGATCGTCGTCGTTAAATAATTCAGCGATTAAATTCGGCCTTGCTGGGGTTCTAGGTCTGGTTCCAGAACAAGAGAAGTAAGGAGCGCAGGCTGAAGCAGCTGACGTCGATGGGCAGGAACCCCTTCTTCGGTGGCTCGCGCAAGATGCGCGGCTTCCCGCTGAATCTGAACCCGGGCGCCCTCGGCGGCGAGGACGGCCCGCCACCCGGTTTCCCCTACTTCGGCCCCGACAAATTCGAATTCGGCTACGGCGGTCCGGTGGCCTTCCATCACGAGTTCTTCGGCGCACATCCGCCCCCGCATCCGCACGGGCCGCACTTCGCCGGCACGGGAAATCCAGGTAAAGCCCCCTCTACCTCGCTCCATCTTCATCGCGGATAAATAATGTAAGTCCCGCTCAAACCCAATTCTCGGGGGTGACACTGCGTCTATCAACTCGATTGTTTACTATTATTATTGTTAGCATTTTTTTTTTTTCTTTTATTACACTTAAGGATAATAATAGATTTTAGATTGAAGGAGAAAAGGAGTCGCGAGAGCTTCGAAAATATTTAACGCAGTTCAATTTTTTATATCACGTGTTTATTATCGACTTGGGAGCAAAAACGGTCGGAGCCTGGCAGTCTAGTCTCCGAAAATCTCGCGTAATTATAATAAAGCCCTGAATCAAGTAGGTAGAGCCCCCGCGATAATTATGACAGCCGGTTTCGGAGATGGCCGGGCGGATACGATCCTCTCTGAGAGCAGTACGTAATCTGTTTCTGACAGGCCTGGACCCGGCCAGTTTAGCGGGCATGGCAGCGGCAGTCGCGGTGGCAGGGGAGTACCCACCTCCGGGCGCGGGGGGCGGCCCTCCGGAATTTCTCACGGGGCCCCCCGGTCAGGGGCCCCCCGCGCCCACCGGCGGCAGTCCCGGAGAGTTCCTGGCACCTTCAGGTAAGAGAGGGAAATATTGCCCCGCCGAAGCCATTACCGCCGAAAAACCGACCGAATCGCGACCGCCGATCTACCTCAATCGTGCCGAGTCTGCCCTCGAGCGAGCTTTATGTTTGCGCTCTCGCACCGGTATATTAGCGTTGTCCTTAATTCGCGTAGCGCTTTAAGAAAATTGAAATGTTTTTATAGGAAAAAATGATAATTGCGCGCGAGTCATTTCTTTAAAGGTCGATCGTAATTTTTCTAAACAGAAATATTAATATTTTTTTGACAAAATTGGTTTACTTTAATGTCTTTCATAAGACCCGAAGTTTGTCGGTCCAATTTTGGGACACTCTGTATATTAGCTCTTTCTAAATGCAACAGAGTGTCCATTTCTTGAGAAAAAGCTGGAATTTTTTTTGTACCTGAAAAAAATTAGGAAATTATCATTTATTAGAACTCGGGGAATTAAAAAAAAAATTTTTTTTTTTTAATATTGCAAGCAGTAAACAATCTGCCAGTAAGTCAAGTTGTGAATTATGAGTTTAAAATATATTTTAATTATACATCTTTTTATATTTGTTTATATATATTTAATGTCTTAACAAAATATCAAGTTTACATATTTTTTATTTTAATTTTTAATTATAAAAAAATGAAAAAGATTATGCAAGTTAAAAATTTTTATTCTAACAAAAATTATTTAGTTTCTTTTTTCCAGTACATTTATAAATAAATTTAACACAACTGTAACTTAAATGGATTTGTGTTTTTCCTTCGTCTGAATGTAAAACATTAAAAAATGCATTCAATAAAAAAAACTGATTTTATAGAAAATTGCACTAAAAGAAATCTTTAAATATTCTCCTTATTCTGAATTTTGAACAAAATTACCTGAAAGATCAGGGAATTTTCAGAGAATTCTTTTTACAAGATTTGAATAAAGACACTCTGTTAAATTTAATTGTTAATATTTGTTCTAATTATTTTTTTTTTTATTCAATCCTCTTTAATTTCGAATAAATTCGAATTAATTGCCGGAAAAGAGAGATTGTATAATATTCAATGCCGTTCGTTTGTTTCGTGACGATTTATTATGCACATCTTTGTTAGGTTAGGTTTGTTAGATCGACCATGCCGTGTCGCGTTAATTAGAAACACTTTAGTCCCGCGGTATCGAATCGAAACCGTTTCACGCCATTCAACTGTTTCACGTTGAAACGAAAATTACACTGTTGCCGTTAACCTTTCGCGCGCGGTATGATTTTTTTTTTTTTTTTTTTTTTATTAAATCGCATCACGCCATTATTCGCACTGTCGCTCGATGTTACGTTTCGTGCACGAAGGATACGCGTGCGAGGGATTTCTAACTTCGTAACAAGTTGAATTTTCTGCAACAAAGTACGGCGCGGTGTGAATGTCATTTCCTTCGAAACCCGTCGTACGGATAATTGAGATCTGACAATCACGCGTGACCTTTAGCGATACGTCTAATTTTGAAGCTACATTTTCCCAACTTGCGTCAGATCTTTATATACGTGCCTTATTCGCCTGTCACCGACGTATCAATCAAATCGCGTATATCATTAAATCGTTGAAGAAAATATAGTTAGCACGATAATGGCATTAATAACCATAATATTCATAAGGCGAGATGTTTAACGCTTTAGCGTGGCTTCTGCGAGCTCAGATTCGAGCTTGAAAACTTCAGTCCAAAAGATATGGATGTTTGTCTAATATTTCTTACATAGAAAAATTTTGCAGCACAAATTTTTATTAAATGACAATTTTTCAATTTTTTCTATCACTATTTTTTGTGAAGAAAAAATTATATATATATGGATACATAACACATCACTCAATAAGTCTCCGGTCTAACTAAGAAAAACAAATTTTTTTTTAGAAATCACGTGGGTCTGTCAACAATGTTGCCATATTTGTGTCAGACCGGGGACTTATTGAGTGATGTGTTATATGGATACATATGTAATACTTCGAAGCTTTAGAGAAAATTGAATTTGAAACAAAAAAGGTTCTTATAAACATAGTTTAGATCTGGAAACTCTTTATCAAAAAGTTAAAACTCTCTAAGTAATTAGTTATGGCGAAAATTTAATAAAAACATTTTTGTTTGTATTTGCATTGCTTGTAGTATGAATGTGGTGTTTACACAAAGACCATCGGAAAGTGATTTTTTTCAAGTTTCTGCTTTTTTCGTTAAATTGTTTTGAGCTTATTTTCTTTTGAACACCTTCATCGGTATTAAATAAAATTAGTGTAATTTAATTTAGTTAGTTTGTTATTTAATTACCTGTCAGATTTATTTTATTTCTTTTTTCAAATAAATGAATGGTTAATTTTCGAAGTTATTTTTAAAAATCATAAAAAAAAACTGATTTTTTGAAGTTTATTAAATACCTTTTATCGAATAGCTTACTTTTATCGATATATCTTTTTATCGTAGCCTTTCCGGACCTATGTTTATGTGAACTTTGTTGTTCTTATATTCAATATCCTGTGAGATCCTGAAATTTCATTGTCCTGATCTGAAACATCTTGTAACAGACACACACACATACATATTATTTAAAAAAAAATAATAAATTTATAAATATTTTTTACTATTTATTATTTGAATATTTTACATATTTTGTATACATTAGGAGAAGAAATTATAATTAAAATATAGACTAAATATTTTATATAATGTTGAGAAAAATATTTCTCAATATTTTTATCAATATTTTAATTAAATTTATAATAAAGCTTTATGATCTATTAAATCTAAGATGACAAAAATATTTGTAAAGTATTTTGATAAATACTTTTTTGATATTTTCTTTTTTTTTTTTTTTTTGGAAAAATATTTATAAAATATTTTGATATATACATTCATAGAATATTTAAATAATTATTATAAATATTTTATAAATATTGCGTGCTGTCTGGGAAACTCGAATGTTTGGGCTGACCAAGGCTTTTCTTATTCCCTGCCTTTGTACGAGAGATACGACAAATCTGGAATAAATAAGGTCGAAAAGGAAAGTCGAGCAATTATATTGTCAGAGAGGTGATTGAGAATTTATGTAAGAAATATTAACGCGCAACGCGATTTTATCGCGCGGGATCGCATATTAATATTCATAAATCCGCCGGCGGCGGATTGTCTCGCCGACTTTCGCGGCACTTCCGGTCACCGGCTTGGGGGGGGGGGGGCCGACCCGTTGCGTCGCGTCGCGTCGCATCGCGTCGCGGGATTTAAATCTTAATTGGCATCGACGCCGCATGTGTGCGCTCGCTTGTGTGTTCCCAGGTGGTGCGCAGGGTAATCCGAGCAGCGGCGGGAACGGCGGCGGGCCAGGAGGCGGCGGCGGCGGCGGCGGCGGCGGTGGCGGGGTCGCGGCCGGCGGATTCCTCGAGCCGCACCAGATGCAGAGCGAAGGGCTGGCCTGGTAGTACGAGTTTTAATTATAACGTGTCCCTTATAATAATAATAATAATAATTCCGCCCGCGCGCCTGAGAAGAAAAGAAAAAGAAGAGCGAGATGGGAATTCGCGAGACGCGAATTCCCTCGCGTCGTTGAGGGCGACGGAGGGCTCGGCGCTTCGTTGCTTTTCCTGCCTTTTCCGTAATTCTTTCCACCTTTTCATTTTTTTTTTGCCTCCTCCTCCTCCTCCTCCTCTTCCCCCCCCCCCTCCACCGTCTCTTTTTACAATTGACTCGATCGAGAGGTCTTCTATCGATCCTTCGTCGACACTTTCTGTAAAATACAGACACGCGCGAGAGAAGCGTTAATTGTTCAGTCGACGCTATTATCTTTATTATTATTACGCATCTCGGCGCCGCAATCGTCGATGTTACTATTTTCCTTATTATTAATATTATTATTATTATTAATTATTATATTATTATTGTGTATAAAACTTCGAAGGTCCCTATCGTGTAATATTGTACCCTCCCTGTTGATTATTATTATTTTTTTTTTTTTTTTTTTGAAAACACCCTGTAGATAACTGCTGTTGTACACCTGAGATAAAAACGTGAATCGCTAGACACACGCACACACGCGTACACGCGACTCGTACACACACACACACACACACACACACTTGGACACACGCTGTACTAATATTATCATTAAAGTATAAATATAAATAGGAAACGTGTAATTTTTTTTGTATCTGTTAAGGCGGCGAGATCGATGTAAATACACACACGAGGAAAAAAGAAAAAAAAAAAAAAGGAACACACAGAAACACTCTCTGTCCTCCTCTCTCTTTGCTGAAAATGCGAGCTGATTTGCGCTAGACTTGCTCGTTAAACGCCACACCGGAAATAAGATATATATATATATGTGTGGATCGTGACGTAACACACAAACACACGCACACAATAATACCGAGTAAGGCAGATCGAGAAAGGGATGCGCCGCCGCGACGCATAACGATTATAAATATTATTATAATAAACCACCTCGTATTTCCGTATGCGTGCATTTTCTTGACTTCCTTCTAATTCATCGTTTGACGTTTCTCAGCTGGATGTCAAAAAAATGGGGAACAAATATATAGTCGATGACAATTTAACGTATCGTCATTTTTCCAAGGAGTCTTCATGTAGTAATAATGTTAATAAAATTAAACAATAATAAAATTAAATAAAAATAGAATTAAAATTTATTGAAATTGAATTACGTACAAATTTAAATTCAAAAAATTCACCGCGAAAATTCATTTAAATTACAAGGGATTAATTTCATAAATAATTCGTCTTTACAAGAATATCTCATAAATTCTTGACAATCGACTAAATTGTCGGCAAGATTAAAATCGGTCAAGATCGCATTAAAATCCTCCGCTTTACCCTAATAAAAAATGTGTACGTGTGTAATCATCGGATGTAGATAGCGATCGGCAAGTGCACCCTTGACGACGGAAGCTAATGAGGTAAGTGACTATTTACGTTTTTATAAACACGTGTCACGCTGTCTTCTGTACTTATTGACGTCGACGGACGTCCTTCAACTTGTCACTGTCAAGTCGATTTCAGTGACATTATCCTAATGAGCAGCGACATTTGACCACGGGATTCGATACACTGGCACGTTGACAGAATGGAGAAAGTCGGAGACAGTCCGTCGGCAGTAGCTCGTAATTAAATTGTTTCTTTAATTGGGCGAAAAAAAAGAAATATTAGCTGTCACAGCGAGATTAATTAACAAAGGATTC
Source organism: Cataglyphis albicans (assembly GCA_038406275.1). Lineage (NCBI taxonomy): Eukaryota > Metazoa > Arthropoda > Insecta > Hymenoptera > Formicidae > Cataglyphis > Cataglyphis albicans. The sequence goes on along the minus strand of JBCAUJ010000014.1, from coordinate 6,210,522 downwards.
ATTTTTTTCTCGAGAAGACGAGATTGATAAATACACTTGAATCGCGATAGATGACAGATAGAAGGGTGAGAAAATGCTTGTGATAATTTCATCATTTTGAAAAACTAAAATCAATTTTCGAGCTACGCAGTTTATAAATTATGTCAGGTTTCCCGTTATATTTTTACATACGCTTTGGGCAGCTTTCGTGTGCAGTTGTCGCGTTTATATGCCGCCAATCAAGTGTGCCACATAACGTTACTGCTACGTTAAATGCGTAACGCGCGTGTCGGCCTGTTCGCAACGGGCGCTTTTTTCGCGCGTCAAAAAGCGCGTTGGACTTATTCAAAAGGCAATCCGGCTAAATACTGGAATGACGTGCGCAGGAAAAATTCAAAGCGAAAAGCAGTTACACACTCGTCGCGTATGATGACGTAACGGAATTACAAATAACAACGCCAACGTACCGCGTCTGCAAATCCGTTGCTGAAATTTCATTATTAAATGTACGACACTCGCATTATGACGCAATTCTTTTTTATCTTCTCTTCGATTTGGAAACAATTTTTACAATAATTGTGCTATCTCCATAAAAATCATATTGATATTAAATCAATAAAATTGCAAAAATTACGAAATTTACTTATGAAATTTTTATTAAATCTTTCTTCTTTCAAATTATTTTAAATATTTCAACATATTTGTTATATACATGTAGTTAAAATAAAGATTTAATAAAAATTTCATAACTAAATTTCGTAATTTTTGTCATATTTATATATATATTTTATTTTTATTTATATATATATTTTATTTTTATTTATATATATTTTTATTTATATATATATATTTTATTTTTATTTATATATATATATATATATTTATGAAATAATATATATTTAAATACGTAATATGAACAGTAATTTTAAGAGAGAGGGAGAGAGGCAGCGAGAGAGAGAGAAATATATATCAAAAACATTTCGTATGTAATAATATTAAAAAAGTTAAATATTCAAAATTATTTCCAATTTTTTCCTGAAATATATTCCTTAAAATTCTTTCATCAAATATTTCTCAATTATTAAAATAATCATTAATTACGCCATTAATTAGACAAATCACTATTGTGGCTACCACCTTCTTTTTTTTCTTCTTTTTCTTGCAAGAGAAATATTCACGATGAAGAGGGGCGAGTCCGAATCCTTCTCCTTCCCAAATCGACGGCCGTAAACGCATCTGCGTCCGGCGTCGCCCTGACGTCGTTAGCTAGGATCCCGGACATCTGGTGAATTCGATTTTGATGTGTTTCTGCGCCCCCGGGGGTCGAGCGAGAAACGTCCTTCGCCGCCTCGCATCCTTCGACACGGCCCCTCCGGGGCCGTCAACGATGCCGCCGCCGCGTGTACGCATCCCCGTATGTATTTGGCGTACACCGCGTATATACAAGCGGCTCCTATATACTCCCGGCGCTTGTCGCAAGTGCGTCCACTAAGTGTGTGCACGTACAATTGGCGCTCCCGCCATCGTAGTTTACGGCTACACATGAGCGCTAACGAGGTTTCGTTTAAAACAACAGTGTTGACAGGAATTTCGTTAAAGGTCTACGATTTGACACTTTATTTGTTGTATCTAATTTTTTTTTTTATTTACTATTTTTTTTTTTTTTATTTAGTTCACTTCAAATTTTCTTTAATAAAAAGTGAGCTCTGAATTATTATACAGGATGCTCCAGATCAAGTCAATAAGACTTTAGGGTTTTAGAGGAAATTGAATTTGGAACAAAAAAGTTTCTATAAATATAGGCCCGGAAATAAGTGCTTCGTTAAAGAATTATAGCTAATAAACTCTTTGTAAGTAATTAAAATTTAATTAAGACATTTTTATGTTTGCATTTGCAGTGTTTATTATTTAATTATCCATCAGATTTATTTGATTTTTTTTTTAACGAAGGATTTTAAAGTTTTTTAAAATATTATTTAAAAAATGTGATTTTTCGAAATTTATTAGTTGTAACTTTTTAACAAAGCGTTTTCGAATGTATGTTTATGGAATTATTTTGTTCCAAATTTAATTTTCTATAAAATGCTAAGGTTTCATCGACTTGAGATATTTTATTAAAGATGTTTGACTATAATAGATACTAAAAAAAAAAATATATAAATTAAATGCTGTAAAATCTTTAAAAAATTAAAAAAAAAGCAAAAATGGCAACTAATGTTTAATGGAATACATGATTCTTATGATTATTATAAGAGAGATCTTTCTCTCTCTCTCTCTATCTCTCTCTCTAAAATCGTAGCATTAAATTTCGTTAAAAGCCCACGACTTGAAATTTTGTCTGTTTTAACCGATCGAAAATTTTCTTCCTGATATTAGAAAAATATTTTCTCTTTGTTACAATAATAAAAAAATATTAAAATTGAAATATTATTTCATCAAATCTATGATTTCTATTCTAATGTCTCTTTCTTTAAAAGGACGCAATAATTTAATTTAATTTTCTTTTGATTCAATTTTTAATAAAAATATTTGAATAATATTTTTAATAAAAAGTGGGCTTTAAATTTATACAATTTATATAATAGTAATTTATATAATTCATACAAAGAGAGCTTTTTCTCCAAGATATTTGACAGACAAAAAAATTATATAAATCGCTATAAAATTTATAAAAGTTCAAAAAGAAAGAAAAATATAATATTTCATGAAATAGCATGATTCTTATTTATTATTAAGGAGACATTTCTCTCTCTTTAACAAGAAAACATAGATTACATCCGCGAAATAATTTAACATTAAAAGCTCGCCCCGGAGAATTCCACCCCTTTTTGTATCATCCAACTGTCCATGTGGCAAGAGTTTGGCGTGTAATTTACCCTGACAGTTACCACGTGCGCGCGCGCGCGCGCGCACGTGATGTAACGCGCAATGTAACGACGTTGACGGAGGCGTCGGTGTAATATGTGTACTCTGCGACGTTGGCGGAGTCGGTCTCCTCCGGGATATCTCCCGGGAGATTCGACAGATGCGCGGTCCGCCTCCGTGCCCCGGGAAGCCACGGATTCCCGCGGGAGTTTTGCAGGGACAAACCGTCCCCGGGGGGTCGCGACCCCCTCCCGCGATCCTTATGTATCCTCCTATTGCCTTCGCTCATGCGGGGATAAGAAAACGAGAGCGAACGACATTCTTGTGCGCGTGTTATCGCATTAAAAGGATGAAAATCTTATCAAATCCCGGACAGAACCCTGCCGTGATTATCTGCCGGATATTTATTAATCGTCATATGCGGATAAATAGTAATTTTGAAGCTTGAATTATTATACAATAATGAATGAAATCTAAAGAATATATAATATCGAATATTTTTATCATTTTATTAAAAAGAATGTTTTAAGATATTTAATATTTAAAATATTAAATATTTAAGATATTAAATATTATATTTAATATTTAAGATATTATATTTAATATATGCACTAATTTTTTTCTAAAAATATGCAGATTTTTTTTCTAGTCTAGTCGCACAATTTAGCTTATCAAACTAATTCATATGTACGTGAGAAATATTATTTGTCATATATATAAAAATTATATAATTTAACCGACCAAATTATATAAATAATTAACAGAAGATCTATGTTTTTTTTTTAATTTTTACTCTAATATCTTAAAATATTTTTTTTTCTACTTTGAAAAAATATTTGATATATAGGATGTTTCAACTTGAATCAATGAAACTTCAGAATTTTATAGGAAATTTGAATTTAGAATAAAAAAAGTTTCTATAAACATAGGATTCGGAAACGCTTCGTTAAAAAGTTATGGTTAATAAACTCTCTGTAAGTAATAAGTTATGATAAAAATTTAATAAAAACTTTTTTAAGTTTGCACTACAAATATAGTATTTACACAAAGACCATCAAAAGGTTTTCAAAAAATTTTTTTTATTACTTTGAGCCTCTTTCTTTTAAGCGCCTTGTATCAGAATTAAATGAAATTAATAATTTAATTTACTACTTAATTATCCGTTAGATTTATTTCGTTTTTTTTTTTTTTCAAATAAATAGAGTTTTAAAATTATTTTTTTCAAATCATCAAAAATGTGATTTTTCGAAATTTATTAGCCATAACGTTTTAACGAAATATTTACAAAGCTTTATTTATAGGAATTTTTTTATTTCAAAATCAATTTCCTATAAGACCCAAAGTTTCATTGACCTGATCTGAAACAAATATATATATATATATATATCATATTTCTGCTTGCAGATTCCAAGGCAAAGAGCTTTTGTGAAAACCTATTTCGCGTTTAAGTCGTTTGGATCCTTCAAATAATCTTCAGAGATTTTCACGACGGCGCAAACTGCGACATAAACTTTATCTGTCCATCGATATAATACCGCCTATACATTCACCGATGAATATCTACCCGTCAGAGAGACGTTCGAGGAGATATGTAGAACAGGACGATGAAGAGGGGTTCCCAAGGGGTGGTGGTTCCAAGGCTAAGGGCCGCCGAGGGCCGTGTCACAGTCCAACGCGCTTCGGCGACTCGCTCACGTGTCCGCGCACGTGTCGTAAAACGAGTCCCACCCTCCCCTCCCCGCCCCTCCTCGTCTGCTGTCATTATGCAAGGAGGCCTTACAAATCACGCCCTGCTTACCGTGGGCGCTGTCATAAGCTCGAATTAACGCGACAGAACTTTGAATTAACCCCCGGGACCCACATCCCCTCCGATCGCCCAAACAACGTGATACGCGTTTCCCTTCTCTTCAAGTTCTTCTCCGAAAAAATTCTTTTCGAGGAAGCCGTTCGACTGATCTCGACGCCGTTCGATCGACTCGCTGGCGCTTTGATGTGAATTGCTCAGTTTCAATTGACAAGTTCAGTTATTAAGTTCGACCAGATCTTTATTAATTTTATATCAAAAAATATTTGAAATTGAATTTACATTAGAAAGGGAGATTTTTCTATCTATATGAATTTTTTTTTTTTTTTTTAAGAAGTAAGATTGTGATATATTAAAGGAAACACACATATTTATATATATATATACTATATAATATATAAAATTCGTAGAAATAAATGATTGTTGACGTATAAGATTGAGGAAAACGTTCTTTTTTTTTTATTTAATAAAAATATCGTTTGAAATTCGGTTATTAAGTTACGACCGAATCTGTCAAAAAATACTAGAAATTTACATTAGAAAGATTTTTCACGAAGATCTTTCTATCTGATCTTTTTTTCAAGTTAGAAAATTATTACACATTAAAGGAAACACACACACACATACTAATATATAAAATTCGTGTAGAAATAAATTGATCATTGACGTATAAGATTAATCAAATGATCGTTTTTTTTTTCCTTTTTTTAATTAATAATAAAAATACCTCGTTAGAAAGAAATCATATGCGATACTTCACTACTCAAACTTTAGTACGTTTTTCCGTGAAAAATCAGAAGAGAATCTCTTTTCATAAATGCGACAGATTCAACGATGGCGATAGCGATCGTCTACTTTATTCCTTCAACGATACCATCCTACGCATAAA
>JBCAUJ010000014.1:6194482-6204885 GCA_038406275.1 Cataglyphis albicans | reverse complement strand
CATAAATGCGACAGATTCAACGATGGCGATAGCGATCGTCTACTTTATTCCTTCAACGATACCATCCTACGCATAAAGTCCCTCGTCTCCGGAGGCTCTGCCTCCGTCTGGTAGCTTCGCTCGAGCGTGCTTTTCTTCTCTCTTGGATTCGTCACGAATTCGGTTGACGTCGATCCACGTGGGACGGATGACAATGGAGACGTCGGGTGGCGACGTTATCGCCGCGGATCCAGCGAACGCCACGGCTCGCGTCGTACGTTATTTCCCGTCTTTCTCGGAGCGAGCGCGTTAAGGGGAATCGGGTGGAGAGACCAGAAGTCTGTCCGGCTGACAGACGGACCTCCTGGCGTTCCGCCTGGGCTTAAGCTAATCCGAAATCCGGATTACCTGCGCGTCCCACAAGCCGTCCTGTCTCACAGACGTTTGCGCGTCGCGGCAACCGATAGTTCGCTCCTTTTTTTTTTTTTTTCCTTCTTAACGCGGCATTAACTGTGCCTTCATGTGTGACGTCCACGGGACGCGAAAACGAATGCGCCTTTCTCTATATATAGGGTATCCATCTCCCACCGTTCTCTCTCCCTCTCTCTCTCTCTCTCTTTCTTTTTCTTCGTGCTGGGATAAACACGGACGTAGACAAAGGTATTCCGATCGCGTATTTGTCGGTCGTTGTGTTAGCTGTCAGGTTCTCGCGTCGTAGTGACATTGAGAAGGAGATCTTTGTGTCTCTGTTAAAAAGAGTTTCTTGGGCTCTTCGGAAAGTTTTTAGGAAAAGCGTCGAAAATTGTAGAGAATCGCAAAGAGAGAGAATAAGTTATTACAATATAATATACAAAAGAAGATATTGTGTACAAAATATGAAATTGGCGTTCTTTCAGCGAACAGATATTAACGCTGTCGTTATTTCTGATGAATTCAATCTTTGATTTGCAATTGTATTTTATGCAATTAATATAATTATGGAAGATTTTGAAGGAAATCGAATATATTTGCCGTTATTCATTATTGCAAAGAAATAATATTTATTTTAGTTTGTTAAATATAATAATAAACAATTATTTTAACGAATTAATTTATATTTAATTTATGTTATATTTATATTAATTTATATTAATTTATATTTAGTTTGTTAAATATAATAATAAACAATTATTTTTATTTTTTTTTATTTTTATTTATATTTTTTATTTTTTTTTATTATTTTTTTTATTTTTTACATTTTATCACTTAATTTATATTTATATTATATTTAAACAATTATAATTATATTAAAAAAAATCAAGTACTTTTTAAAATTCCGTTTTAAATTCTTTTTTTTTTAAATCCATCCATATAAATGTGAAAAAAATAATTCGACAAAATCCGATAACAAGATTCTGCGAAATTTGTCCCTCTTGCGTCTGTCATCAGAATTTTCGTGCTGCCTTGTATATAGAGTATGAATATACATACATATATAGTTTGATTCAACATAACCTCAGCGCTCTTTGCAGCATTCTTATTACCGTACATGCATGTAAATGCACGTATCGCTCGCGACTTTATCTACGCCTGTAAAACACGCGCATTTTTCTGAGGCAAATTTCTGAAACGTCATAAAGTTTGTGCCGATTTGGCAAGTGATGTGCCGCAACTGCATCTGCGCAAACGGCCTTTCATCCCGCGAGTATTCAAGCAGAACGATTAGCAAATCGATTAACAAAGTATTCGAAATTTCATTGTCTTAGAATATATTATTTTTGAATTTTTAAATTATTATAATTTGCACTAATAAATTTACTTTTTAAATAAATAATATTTATAATAATAGTTGTAATTAATTAGCAACAATAATAAGGACGATAATATTACTATTAATAATAATGACAATAATAATAATATCTATACATATGATATTGAATAGTTAATAATATTAATAATATTACATTAATAATAAAAAAAATAATACATGCCAAATATTAATTTATTTCAGGAAAAGGCGATAAATAAAAAATTCCTACGACAAAATTTTGAATTAAAAATTTTGAATTGTGAATTAAAAATTGTTCGCGTTTAAAGAAATATCTTTCGTTCGCCTTCTTGGCGATTTCCCACCCTAATCGTTCCATACACGCTTGCACCCTCTCGACCTGCTTATCAGGGCGCCTGCCCGTCCCTCGTCGACGAGATAAGTATTTGCTATTTAAAATACCAGCTCCGGTCTCGCGCGCGCGGGCCCCAAGATAAACCGCTCGTGTCGAGGGGTTGGTCGACGTTGGTTGCGAGGGAACGAACGAACACTAGAGAGGGAAGGAGAGAATGAGGGGTTGATTATAAACCGAAGGCAACAGAGAGAAGGTTCTCTCTGGGATGGGTGGCGGGTGGTCGGGGAACGAGGAGCGGGGGTGGGTGGTTTATGGGGGCGCAGGGTGCGGCGGAGTGTGCAGCAACAGCAGCCACGGCGGTGGTCCACCGTGAGGGTGGTTTATGGGGGGGTTGTACCGGGCATTGTTGTATAAATAGGTTTGGCGAGTTAGGGGTTGCTACCCCCGAGGGAACTGCACATGTCCGCATCGATTATACCACCCCTTCCCCGCGCACAATCTCTCCGTCTCTCTCTCTTCTTCTCCTCCCCCCCCCCTGTCTCTGTCTCTCTCTTTCTCTTTCTATTTTTCACCCTCTCGCGTCTCGGGCCTCTTCTCGAAGCCTCTACCATCCGGGAGATGGCTTCGATTCTTTCCCCCCCCCCCCCTTATCGGTACAAAACATCCCGCTCCTTTTCTCCTTCTTTTTTCCTCTTCCTTTCGTGGCATCTCTGTTTTTTCCTCCATCTCCGTCTCTCTCGTTAAAAAGTTTTGTTCCTCTCTTTTTTTCTCATCCTCTGCTCTCTCGCTCTCGGCATCACTTTCGGATCACCCCCTCGCGCAGCCCGACGAACGCTTTCTCTCTGCGGTGCCCACGGGGCACGCCGCTCGGTTATTTTCAAGCCATTTGCTTTGTAAACGCACGCAATCTCGGCCAGGTCACCCTCCCCCCCCCTCTCCTCCCCCGCCCTCCCCACGCGCGTCTACATCCTCCCTCACGCCGTCTTCCACGTGACCTTCGACCCCGCGCGCGGACGCGACCCCCCTTCTTGCATGCTCGCGCGCGCTCGAATATTCAAACTCTCACGCGGGTAAGTACGCTTTTTTTTTTTTTTCTTTTCCCCGATCAAAAAGGGTTCCCGATATCTGACTTTCATCCTCCTGATACGGCGCTGGTTGTGCTCTTATCGTTTTCAATACTCAGTCAAGTCGAGTGTCTACAGTTTTCCGTTATTTTCCTATTGTTTGTTAAACATTTTACTTTGGATTTTCATATTCTTTATATTTGAATAGAGGCGACACTGGTCGAAGGACATTCTCAAGACATAATCCTTTAAGATGTAATTTCCAGTCAAGAAGACGCCATAACTCTTTGAAACGTCTTTAAGGCGTCTCTTTAGTCCTTATTTAGGACGTCACACTGTGCTATAGAGGATAACTCCTCAAGGGGAATCCCCAAACATTTTCATTCTAATTCTTATCTCTCGTAATCTTTTATCTTATATAAATTCATATTGCAGGTATTCCTTGTCGCAGCATCTTCACGTTCAAGTCGTCGAGCTACATCGGAAAAACCAAATCAACCCGAAGTAATTGGCGAAGGGTCGTACACGAGCTTAAACAGCGTGTCGGCGGCGGCGCAGCGGGGTTGGAGAGTGTGGGAGGGCGGGGGGAAGAGGAGGGGAGGCGGTAATTGAAAATAACTAGCGGACGCACCGAATATCGCGAGCGTTCGCCAAACGTACGATACAAAGGGCATCCGCTGGGAATCGGCCGACTCGCCGCGCCATTTCGTCCACCCGTTAGAGTATCCGCAGCATCCACACCCGACCGTTTCTCTCCCCTCCTCCTCCTCCTCCTCCTCTCTCCCCCTTCCCCCCGCCCCGCCTCCTCCTTCTTCTTTCCCGAACGACCCCGCCGGCACCTGGCGCATGACAGAGTACACTCCGCTGGAATCACAACCCCCAACCCTCGTTTTCGACGAACGACGAGCATGACGACGACGACGACGACGACGTTACGGCGCGTTTGACCTCGTGTTTTTATTAACAACAGGTACCGTCACGGTCCATCGGCGATGACGGCGCGATTTCTCGATCGGGCCCGCTACGCGGCCCTTAGGGCTTGGACGCCTGGACCGGAAAATCCCAGCGATCTCGTAGATTGAGCCTGATGGATTTTTTCTGTCCTTCGCGATTTAAGAGGGCGATCGGGGACGATCGTACTTCTGAGGTAAGCGGAAATATAACATTTGCATTCTTCAAAAATCATCAAAAAATATTCACTTAATTATTCTCTCCGATCATTAGAGATAGAAAAAGGTAGTAAAAAAAAACAGAAACTTTGGATGAAAAACTTGATAAAAGAAATATTTTTTTATCTCCTAAAAATGGATTTTTCTCCCCATTCATTATTTAGAATATCTATTTTCAAAAATTTATAGCAAACGTCTAATGTTGATGCTTATTTATTAATGTTTGATATATGGCTTTGAGAAATGAGCATCAAATTTAATAAAATCAGATTTCTGCGTTATTCTCGCAAAATATCAGAGATAGACAACAACACTTGGATTGTATGATTTTTTTTGTACATTATTTTAATTGTATAGACTTTATGCAACAACACTTGGCAGAATTTTCTTCTAATTTTTTATGACATTTAAAAAAAATACCATTGAATTATAAAAATCAAAATTGTTTTAAAAATATTCGAACTTAACTGAATAAACAAGTTGATTACTGGCCCAGTAAACAAAATTAATTCAATTCCCATACCATCTTCTGTTTGAAGGAAACTAACACTGTCTTTCGAAAAATAATTCCTTATCCAAAAAATACCGAATTTTTCACTTAGTTCCCTTCGCCATTTTATAAAAACTCGATTTTTTTCATTTTACTTATTTTCTCAAGAAATTAATTTTGTTTGATCACAATCAGGATAATAGTCTTTCGACAGCACTGTAGATACTCCGTTCACTCAAGGTCAATTGAACATTCATTTAATTGCACAATTTGTGAGAATGTGAATGGCAAGTGGATTTAGTCCGTCTGGTCAGACTCGCGTATTATCGGCCATCCATTTCGCGTCCAATAACTGGACGCGTAAATTCGGAATCGTCTGAAAGAGAATATGAAATTGCCGGACAGGGTGAGGAGGGTGGGGGGGAGGGGGAGGGGGAGGGGGAGTGAGGCAAGCGCGCGGTTTTCTCCTTCTCTCTCGTCGATTCGTAATTCCGGGATGCTTGGCTACGGGGTGACTCCGCCGAGGGTAATTGTGTTTCGCGTTGTCCTAATTGTGTTAGCGGGTCTTATGGGGGGATTAACGTAGTTTGGCAGAGATTGCCGTCGAGTCTTGTCGAGTGTTGCCGCTGCTGGAAGAATAACCCGGCCCCGGCGATGACGAACGTTCGCTGGAAATGGAAAATTATTTTTCGATCGCCGTCACAAATGTCTTGATATGTTTTGATAGGCAACGTAAAATATAGTTATAAGTATAATTAATATATATTTTGGATTATAAAACTTGCATCGATGGAAATGTCATATTATATGTGAAATTATCATGTGAAACATTAAGAAGGAAATATTCAGAATGACAGATAAAGTACATCGAAGAGGGTTATCATTTTTTGCAGTCTTTTTGGTTTAATAAATAAATATTAAATATTGTGATAGTTAAAGTTATAAGAGAAATTAGAATAATTTATTATTAATTTATTATTATTATTATTTTTCACATTTATTAATGTAAAATAAATTGTTGCTAAGGATTTTTGTCTCACGATTAAATTCAGGCAGAGAATGTTTATTTAATGTTTCACATGCCAATTGAATGTAAACTTGAGAGAGATAAATAAACAATAAATAAAGAGAAAAGTATAAGCACAATAATAATAAAAATAAATAAACAAACAGTAAATACTCAAATATACAAGTAGGTTAAAGATAAGCGTATAAATTTATAAAATGTATATAAATTACACACATGTGATTGCTACGTCACAGATTTTCAAATTTCGCCAAACGCGTGGAATTTTGACGTGAGGAAACGTCAAAAAAAAAAAAAAAAAAAAAAAAAAAAAAAAAAAGATGCTTAACGCGCGCGTAAACAACAATGGGCCCATTTTCCGCGGCAATAATCGTCACAATGGAACGGGCAATATTAGCACCCCTCATTCACAGATGTAACATCGATTCCGCGGCGATTATCCGCCGCTGCACCGACCGCCGCTACAATTCGAGCACCACGCCTCCCCCTCCCTCCTTTCTGTAGGGGATGGTACGCGCGGTAACGAAGCTTCGACATAAGGAAGACACCGGTGTACGGGTAGTAGTAATAGAGGCACTTACGCGGGGTGAAAAATCGTCTATTCGCGGAGCTACGCCCTCCATCTGTCCACTTGCTGTCTCCCCTCCCTTCTCTGACGTCCCGATAGAGGCACGCGTGAACAGCAAGAGGGTGAAAGGGTCACCGCGGGGATGCTTCACCTCCCGTACGTCTATAGGGTCTCCGTCCGTCTTTTTCGGGGGGGATGGGGGAGAGGGAGGGGGCAGGGTCTCTAACTCGCTTAAAATGCGACACGCGAGAGGGGTGGGGGTGGGGGGGGGAGAGGGGGGAAGAGAGAAATGGTCGTTCGAGTCGGAGGGACGAACAGGTGTCCGCGGAAAAGTGGGTGTCCCGAACCGGGGTGTCGGCGGGTGAATATCATATCGCCACTTTACGGCGGGGTTTACGGATGCGCGTTACGCGCCGAGGGGCGGCGTACGCTCGCGCGTACACACACGCAAATACACGCATGCACGCGTACCGCCAGAGGGGTTGTGGCAGAGGACGGCGTGGCGCCGCCACGGTCTAATCGCGTTTCTGCTCGCTAATTAATACGGCGTCGTTGACTGGCGTCGGGGATGTAAAATGTTTTCATGGCGTTTCTCACGGGGGTTGGAGGAGGAGGAGGAGGAGGAGGAGGAGGAGCGGCGAGGGGGGGGAGGGAAGAGGGAGGGGGCGCGGAAAGGGGAGGACTCGGAAGAATCGAGGAGGGAGGGATGAAGGGAGGACTCGAGAGCCGGCGGGTGCAAATATGACTTGGATCGCGTAAATTTTAGAGACGTCGAAGTACGAATCGCCCACCGCAGTTCCTGTGGGAAATTGCACTTCCGCCTTTCTCAGACGCCAGACAAAGGCTGCGTGTCGCGGTGATAATTAAAGACGCTTGGAGGAACGCGAAGTGATAAACTCGATGAATCTTTTGATAAAGTAATGTATTGTGTTCATTCTCTATTTTACTGTCTGTAATAGAAAAATGTTTCTATTGCGGAATTTTAAGATAGATAGGCTCCTAATATGTTCGCGAGCTTTAAAGTTTTTTTTTTTTTTTTTTTTTTTTTTACTTACTTACGTATTTTATGCAATCGAAAATATATTGTAAAGATGTTTATTAGAAAAAAAAAAATAAAATATAATTAATATGAAAAAAAATAAATTATTGTATTAAAAGAAAAAATAAGGCAAAACTTAAAGCTAGCGCAAAATGCGTGCGTGCATTTCACGCAATCGAAAATATCTTATAAAATATATACGAGGAAAGAATAAAATATAATTAATGAGAAAAAAAAATAAATTGGAAAATCTGGACCTATGATTGTCAAAAATCTTACGATCGATATGAAATATGTACATGATGTGTGCGACGGGATAGAATCGCGAAGCTAGCGTAAAATGCGTACGCAGTGCGTTGCATACGCTATCGCGATTAAAGATTCCCATCCGATTCGTTCACTGGCGCGGCATTCGTGAATCCAACGAGAACGTCCACATTGTGTGCCTTGCATGCATATCGCGGAGGCAAGGAGCGTGGCGATTATCTCCTGGCGAAATCTCACCTGTCTCTCGTTTAGTTGTCCTCTTTCTTCCCCTCGCCACCCCTCCCGAAGAGAACTGTCAAAATCTTTGCGGCGATAATCGCACATCGTCGCGCCTTCCTACAGATGGAAAACTTGAAGAAGAGCCACGCCACGCCGCGCCGGATCGTCGATCCTTCAAGGAGAAAGAGAAGAGGGAACGTCGAAGAAGAAGAAAAAGAAGAAGAAGAAGAAGAAGAAGAAGAAACACCGCGTTATGCGATATCCCGCGTTGCGAAGGTGGCGGGGTCGCCGAAGGTGTGCGGAGTGAGAAGCAAGAAAAAGTGATCGGGCGGAAGGGGCGGGGAGGAAGAGCATCGGAGCTGGACGAGATGGGGAGATCGCGCAGAGGGTGGGGCTGGGAAACGGGGGTCCCGGATGACCCCGTGGCCTGGCACGTATGGGGCCCCCAGACTGCTGGGCCCGACTCCCGACTCCCAGCTTATACCAGAAGGCTAACCCTGAAGAAGAAGCGAAGTTTCTCTCTCTCTCTCTTTCCCTTTTTCTCCTCTCGACGTCCTCCTACGTCCAGCTCTGTCCACCTCAACCCACTTGGCTTCTCTCGCGTAGCCTATACTTATCCTCCTACTAATACCACCACCACCATCACTAGCAACGCCGCCGTCGCCACCACCATCACCGCTGTCCAGGTTGGCTCCCTTTCCCTTTCCCGTTCTCTCTTCCCGCCGCTCACTCTCTCTCTCTCTCTCTCTCTCTTTCTCTTTCTTTCTCTTTCTCTCTCTCTTCGCCTCGGGTTACCTTATACTTATTGCCTCTGGTGGACTCCGGGGCCTGCCCCTACACAGGGTGTGTTATTATTATCTGACATTATCTATAATTCCGAAGCGGGCAGGAAGCCCACTTAGGGATTGTGATAGCCCCCGTGATTAAACCACCCTACCCTTGCCGTTTCTCTCTCTCTTTCTTTCTCTACCGTTGAGCGAACGCGAAAGTCCTCTCTATCTATCTTCGCGTACACCTACACGGCCACCCGGCGCTGGGCACGGATAACTGATACAGGTTTCTTCAAAGTGATCGTAGAATCTTTCAGAGAGAAGCTACATTGTTAAAAGGAGCAAGGTACATTCATGAATGTTTGGCATAGGCTATGATTGAACGGCAGAATTTTTCTCATTAGCTCTGTCATTAGCTAGCGCTTTGACAGTTGGACGAAAACCACATGTTACACATGTGTACTTTCGAAAAAGCTTTGCTATATAATTTTTGTAAACACTTAAAATGTAACCTCACATTTATGTCTCAAAGCATTCAATGGCACATTTGAAATGTTCAACTCTGTTTTTATCTCTGTTTGTGCATCAGATTATCAAAGATTATTAAGAAGAAAAAACTAAATTTATTATACATATATATATATATATATATATATATATATATATATAAATTAAAATATATGATTTATTAATAATTTTTTCATGATAAAAGGACACATTTCTCTAATGCTGTCAAGAAATCTCAATAAATTCCAATCAATCATCTAAGCAAAACTCGCACAGCTTGAGGGAGGACTTCCGCGTAGCTGGTAGCAAACACCGCGGACACACCCGGACAATTTTTTCTCCTCATCGTTCTCGATTAGTCAGAGGACGCGTCCTGTCGGAAGTGTCGCCGTATCGATAAAGCATCAGGTGGAGATAAGGGATCAGGTGAGGGGTCCGCCCACGTACACGTACATATCTGATCGTGACTGAGGAGTCCTGTAGAGAAGCTATCCCTTCGATCGCGCACCCCCTCGCCGCGAGGGGCCCTGTTGACGGGGAGATGAGGGTGGGGGGGGGGAGAGGGAAGGAGGGAGGGGCGAGACGACTCAACAGTAGGCATTCGGGGACCGGTCCCGGGACGCTACTTTGGTAATCGTCGGTCGATTATAAACCGAAAAAGCCGGAAACCACTTACGTCCGAAACCGTGCGGCGTTTATACGCCAGTTACGTCGTGGCGAACCACACCTTGTGTCGGGGCCGGGTCCCGACTGATCGTCTTTGCCTTACCGAGAAAATCATGCGATGCGTGAATTTCGCCGACGCGCATTTCTCGATGAAGATTATTGAATACGGTAACCAGTTGTGTGTGTATACATTCTTTTATACATAAAAACATGGTGTTTTTGGGTAAAAAGGACGATTAATTATAATGACGCTAATGATAATGAAGTTAGTAATAATGAAGCTAATAATAATGAAGAAATTTATTGATAAAAAATGAAGTTAACTATAATGAAGTTAACTATAATGTAAAGTTAATTATAATAGTTATAAAGTTAATTATCATGAAATTAATTATAATAAAGAAATTAATAAAAAGATGAAGTTAATTATAATAAAAAAATTGATAAAAAAATGAAGTTAATTATAATAGAGTTAACTATAATAAATTTAATTATAATGCAGTTAATTATAATAAAGTTAACTATAATGAAGTTAA
>JBCAUJ010000014.1:6177008-6194382 GCA_038406275.1 Cataglyphis albicans | reverse complement strand
AATTATAATAGAGTTAACTATAATAAATTTAATTATAATGCAGTTAATTATAATAAAGTTAACTATAATGAAGTTAACTATAATGTAAAGTTAATTATAATAAAGTTAATTATCATGAAATTAATTATAATAAAGAAATTAATAAAAAAATGAAGTTAATTATAATAAAAAAAATTGATAAAAAAATTAAGTTAATTATAATGCAGTTAATTATAATAAAGTTAATTATCATGAAATTAATTATAAGAAAGAAATTAATAAAAAAATGAAGTTAATTATAATAAAAAAATTGATAAAAAAATGAAGTTAATTATAATGAAGTTATAATAAAGTTAATTATAATAAAGAAATTTATCGATAAAAAAAATCGTCAGCAAAATTTTTATCACGAATAGTTAAGTCTCTCATTTATAATACAATATATAATATGATATTATATTTTATGTAAAAATTTATCTAATTTGTGATTTAAAAAAAATTATTTCTGAGAAATAAATTAATAAATTCTACGCGCAAACTGACTGTGAAATAATAATCGTATATGTCATCATAATTATTTGCGAGAAAAGTCATTTTACGTTAGTATAGTATACATTATATGATGACAGAATAGTATGAAAAAGTCTGTTTTTAATAAAAATAATCTCGCAAGCTTCGACAGCGATTTTCGTCCTTCCCCGGAGCGCTACTTCCTGGATGCCCATCGCAATTTTCTTTACGGCTGTCCTTGGAGGTGCTAATTTACTAGCCGATGTCTGATCCATAAAGATTATCGTCGGGAAACAAAAGAAAGAGAGAGAGAGAGAGAGAGAGAGAGAGAGAGAGAGAGCGGGCAGCGTACAGGAACGAGCAGCCGGGTAATAATCAAACATTCCCTCGGGGCCGATGGCGAGGCCCAACAGTAGGCGCCCAAGACCGGCCCCGGAACGCTACCTCCTCCGGTAATCGTCCCCCGTCGATTATAAATCGAAAAAAGCCGGAAACCACTTAGAGAAGCCGCAGCCCGCACCGTCCGTCGCCGCCGATGGTCGTTTATGCGAGGGGTCCGGGAAGGGGCCCGTACGAGAACCACACCTCGTTGAACGACATGCGACTCGCGCCAAGTCGAACGAGCGGGTGTCGATGCGTATCTGGGGTATCGCGGGACCCCCGCAAGGCTCGTGCGCGGGTCGTTTTTCGTAGCGTCTCGTGTCTCGGGCCCCACTTATGCTGATTCCTTCGGGATCGGCGCGAACCCCCGAGGTGACGCTACCGTCCGTCCGTTTGCTCGCTATCTACGAGGAATCTCGGGAGCGAGCGCGCAATCGATCGGTGCGCGATGATACGCGGTCGAGGTGGATCAACGAAGAGCGCCTCACCTCTCCCGATATGACGCGCAATAACTTGTTGGAAGCGGCTGAAATATAGCGAGTAGGAGGGAAAGGGAAGGAGAAGAAGAAGACGTGGACCTCGGGCTTTGAGACGAGCCTGCGTGATTAATCACTCGCGTTCACTTGGAGATTCCGAGGAGACTCCTCCTCGCGACGAATGTCACAACACTGACTTTGCATCGATAAATGGTCGTGAAGGTTGTGAGGGTTGAGTGTATTGTACTTGTAAAAGGAGTTGTCTCCTAAGATAAATATTTCCTAATAGAAGCTGTAAACACGTATATCAATTTTGTGGTTTAAAATAAAATATTTTAAGATTACATATATATATATATATATATATATATATATATATATATATATAAGTTGTGCATATTCTATGTTTAGATGGTATAAAGTACCCAATAATTATTTTTATTTTAATAGAAATATTAACTAAAAGCAATATATAAGTTGAAAAGAACAAAAAATTATAAATTTTATATTTTTATATAAATTTTGAATCTCTTTTTAAAAATCTGAAAAAATTTATTCTTCTCTTGTTACTAAACCATGAATAAAAAAATATTTAAGAAACTACTTGTATATTTACATATAAAAATTTAAATTAACATTATTAAAGACAAATAAAATATTAAATATAAATTATATATATATATATATATATATAAATTAAATATAAATAATGTATATAAATGTTGTTGAAGCCATATTATTGCCTCATTATTATTCTTGACATTTGTACAGATTTTCGTGTTTTTACTAACCGTGTTAAATTATATTGCCTTGTGCGCACTTCATTTCGAAGGGACGTGATTCGCGATTGTTTAGAATTCAGCGGCGGCGGCGAACTACCCTTCGGGTAGTTCGTGGGTGGCGAGAGGGTGGTGACGGAAGAAGAAGAGAGTGGTAGGATGATAGAGAGAGAGCGAAATCATCGGGGGGCGGGGGGGGGATGGTGGAAGAGAGGGGGGGCCGACGTCGAAAACACGCGAGCCTCGCGGGTACCCACGTGGAAACGTCATCGGCAGCTGGGCTCGCGGGGGCCCTTTCGGGGGTGTGTTTTGGGTGCGCGCAACGGATAGGCGAGGGACGGGGGGGGTGGGGTGGGGAAACGACTGGCAGTTCAGTCGTTCCGAGTCGGGGGCGAGTGCGTGCAAACGCGACGGCCCTAAGCCGCCCCAAAGCGCGACCACCAAAACCCCGCGGAGCTTATTTCACGAACGACCGGGCACCCCACACGCGACCCCTCTGCCTCAACGCATACGGATACGTATATACGCACTGACACACGCGTGCCTGCTTTCGCCCCTTTAGTCGCGGCGATGAGGGAGAATAAAAAGACCTCTCCGCGAGGGAGAGGTCTTATCTTAGTGCGACCAGCAGCGCTGGTCCCGTCGGAGGAATGAAACTCGATCATTTATACTGGGTTGCTCTGTCAAAGTGGAGAGGATCCGTCTTTGATGACGGAAATAGCGATATGTCATCTAGCGCGATGCTTAGCGAAACGATGGAAGAGATCGCCGTATGTAAAACTTTACGGTATCCTATCTAAGGACTGTTATATTTATATGTGATACATATCCCTAATATATGAATATTCTAAAAAAAAATAAGAACCATGTAACCTAATAAAAATTAGCTTCTCATTATCATTAGATTGATAAAAAAATTTATTCCAAGTTTTTAAAAACACGAATAATTAAAAAATAAATAAATATATGTAATTATTTAATCAAATCACATATTATTTAAAATTATTTGTTAGATACTTTTTCTTAGACACACATACAAGTGTTAAATAAAGTAAA
The DNA here is from genome assembly GCA_038406275.1 of Cataglyphis albicans. Classification (NCBI taxonomy): domain Eukaryota; kingdom Metazoa; phylum Arthropoda; class Insecta; order Hymenoptera; family Formicidae; genus Cataglyphis; species Cataglyphis albicans. Next base: position 6,191,201 of record JBCAUJ010000014.1, on the reverse strand, counting down.
GAAATTTTTATATAAATTATATATTAATAATTATTATATAAATTAAAATTAGATAAATTAAAATACACATATCATACATAAATATAAAACAAACAAATATTAAAGAAAAATTAAAAAAAAGAACTAAATATATAAATGTTAATAAAATTAATTATTTTAAATAAAAGTATTATATAATTATTACAAAAATAATTTCAATTAAACGGTGCAATATTTCCTTCCTAAAAATTATACATTGAAAAATTAATTTATACATTGAATTATACATTGAAAAATTAATTAAATTCTTATATTAAACGGTAAAGAATATATCCCCTGCAGAGCGAGTGATAGTTTCATCAACGTACGACAAAATCAAAACGTGCTCGCGCGCCTGCGGTAGCATCCCTTTAAGCACCCCTCACTCTATCCGTGCGACTTTAACATTCTTACCGAGAACGTCGCGTCGGAGCGTGCAGTCAATTCGACAACTTCGACACCCAGTATAGGCCGGGGGTATAGCGCGAAGCGGGGGGAACGTTATCTGCCGGGTCCCAGGCTGACGGGGGTTCGCCCTTCGGGAATAACGCGGAGATAAGCACCCCCGTGGACCCTTCTCCCCCCCTCTCTCCCCCTCCCCCGTCCTCTCGTCGCTCGGCAGAGATGCAAAGAGATCTTGATACGGGCCTACATGGTGGCCGTCTCTCGTTCCTCCCCCTCTCTTCCTCATGCCGACATCCCCCTTGGTAGATAGGACGACCCCTCTCGCGAGCCTACGAGTCTCGGCGCAACCTCTCCTCCCTTTCCCCTTGCCCTTGCCGCCGGTAACTTATGAGTCAGATTTATCTCGCCGACTGGTGACTGATCGCCCCCCACGAATTTCCCAATTTCGCCAGACCCCGTCGTCATGGCCGTCGCAGAAATCGAAGTCGCAGGACCGTTCTTCTGCTTCCTCATCGACTCAAGATGAGACTTTATCACGAGAACGTTCGTTCCTCCGAGGTTGAGATGGTTCCGCGAAAATACAACATTACCGTGATAATTGACTTGGACGGACGTATATTCGTTAATTATAGATGCATCAACCGCGTGACGAAGAGATCATTATAATACTTGGTAATCAGATTCTCCAGAATTAATTATCGCGCGTTTTCGATCATCTAAGATGACACGTTTTGCTTTGGAAAAATATTGATGTGGCGATTAAATGCTGCGCTTCATCAGAACCATCTATATTAATTTGATCCAATGATTTAGGCAGTTTAATCATCAAACATCTATATGCATTTATTGCTTATGTATTATTAAATATGTTTCCATCAAACGTTTTAGAAATACGAAAACTATTTTTCTTATGACTCTTTTGGCGAATTGCTTAATTTAAATAATGATGGGAATATTAATAATATTACACCAGACTTTGATTATATGATAAATTAATCTACATGTTTATAGATTTTTAAATCCCTTTCTTTTGTTTTAATTTTTTTATCGTGATTTTTACTATGTTTCTATTGTAGAATTTTCAATGAATATGCGAGGTCAATCAAACTTCAATTTTTCTCAATTCTCGACTTCCTTAAACTTCAATTTCCCCCACTTTTAAAGAAAAAAAAGTTACTGCCTCAAAATAATATTATCGAAAATTAATGAGAAATAATACGTCGACCAGAAATTTTTAAGGAATTTTCCTCGATTTTTAATTTCCTTAAACTTCAATTTTCTTTTAAAGAAAAAAAAAATTGCTTCTTCAAAATAACATTATCGGAAAATTAATAAAAAATAATAAATTAACCAGAAATGACAATCTAATAAGGAACAATGTACAATAAATAGCTGCGGCTAAATAAATCCGAAATGTTTAGCGAAAAATTAAAGGCCCATTATGCGTCGATTGATATTCATTGTAGTTTAACTGTTTCAAGAGATGCGACCTTTCTCACGCCTCTCCGAGACCGCGATGAGTCCGAGACGCGTCTAGGTAAGAGGAACTCGGCGGACGCGTGGCCCTACGTCATACCGCCGACCGCAGATCGCGATCCGGCATCTCCGTTGCTTTCGCGACACCTGGTGCGCATCCGTCGTGCGGCCGGATGCCGGCAAACGGGCGTAAAACTCGACGATCGGGCGAGGTGGGCTACCACATTTCGGTGGCGACGATAGTGCACGCGATTTGCGGCCGACAGTAGGGCTTCGATCGGGTCGTGTTAGGCCGCACAATTTAATCCTTCGTTCTACGACACACATTTATCCTATAATAACGTACAAATTGTCGATTCTAGAAACAACATTCTGTTGGAAAATTCTCATTTTGCAAAAAAATAAAGTAAATAAATAAAAATAAATAAAAATAAAGTAAATTAATTAATAAAAAGGGAAGTGTTTGTTAAATGAAAAAAAAATTATCGAGATGAATAAGTGAAGAATTAATCATACGAGGTGTTTAAGATTAATGAAACTCAGGATCTTATAGAAAATTGAATTTGGAGCAAAAATGTTCCTATAAATATAGGTCGGAAAACGTTTCGTTAAAAAGTTAACCTAAAAAAATAATCTAAGTTAAGCTAATCTAACCTAACCTGAAATTTTTATTCATCTGATCTGGAACACCCTATATATTCATATAGATTATTTAATCATGTGATATTTTTTCTCGTATATAATTCTTACTAAATCTTAGTTTTAATTTTTTATAACATTTTCATATTTATTGCTATCGTAGTGATTGAGGAGCAACAAAGTGTATAGTAAATTAATATTTGTAAAGAAAAAAGAGGAGAGGAGGGGCTCTAAAAAATTCTCGATAATAAATTACATTTATTCTATCGTACAATAACATATAAGTCAGCCTTCTAGAAACAAAATTTTGTTAAAAAATATTTATTTTGTAAGAAATAAATAAATAAGTAGAAAGAAGCGAGCATACATACAGATTGCAAAAATTTATCGAAACGAGTAAATCAAGAATTAATCATACATTCATATATGTTTATAATCATATATATGATATAATCTCGCATGTAATTCTTAATAAACTTTAATTTTAATATTTTATAACATCTTCATACTTATTGCTATAGAAATTAAGAAGCAACATCCTCATACATATTGCCATAGAAATAGCAACATCCTCATATTTATTGCTTTAGAAATTGATAAGCAATTCCTCATATTTATTGCTATAGAAATATTATAATTTATGGCTGCTCATAAAAATTCAGAAGCAACGAAGTGTATGATAAATTAATCTTTCGCGATGCACAAGCTGAATAAATTTTGCTTGAAAGACAGAAAAAAGAAGAAAGGAGAGGCTCTAAAAAATTCCCGATAGCGGATCGCAATAAAATAGCATTCTATTCTGCCGAGTGTAATTCGTGCGCGCAACAGCGGTTTCGATCGCGCATGTTGGGGCAACGGCGGTTCACGTCGCACGCATGAATCCGGTTAATCAAGTGGAACTGTCCGTCGGCTGTGCTGCGAAGAGCACGGCAGACAAGACAGACCGTCTGCGTGATCGACAGACAGTGTCCGCGTGGCGTCGGACAGGTGGTGGCGGACCTTCACGGATCCCTCCCGCGCGCACCCCCCCCCCTCCGCTCTTCTTCCTCATCCCTCGAGCCGAGGGAGGATCGCGAAGACGATAAGGCACTTCTTAACAGTTTGGCTTGTTGTAACAATCGCGTACCGCTGCGTATCGTGCATTGGAATCTGCATACACAATCATATGATCGAACAGTCTCTCGGTGCATGAATATAAATGCAAAAGATAAATGGAAAATTTAGTGATCATTCCGTGTGCGAATGTCGCAAATCCTGATAAAAAAATAAGTGTCATCCATGAAAGTGTCCGTTGAATATCCGTTAAAGTGTCAATTATGATGTTGATTTTCTAGATTCGGTCATCACGTGTGTAAATTTTGACATTAACTAAATAAAATCAATAAAAATCAATGAAACTCGACAAAAATTGACACTATCTTAGAAGCTCAACAGACCATATGTAAAAAAAAATGGAATATAAAAGAATGCATTTAAATTCCTTGTTTTGACATATAGAATGTTGTCAAAGTTGAAATATGTCGAACAAGGAAAATTGAGTTTTTTTTTTATTTTACTTCTTCACAGGGTATATGTATTTATCGTCAGAGAATTAGGATTTGGGGCTACTTCTCGTTTGATTACCCAGAGTCCTTGGCCTTTTGACTCCCCGCTTTCGTTTTTGCGATTTCATATCAGCCCTTCTCGTATTAAATGGATCGTGAGTCATTAAATTGCGCGTGCATTTAGGTGAACCTGCGAACGAAGAGGGATATGTAGCTCCGAGGATATATAAAACATGCGGATTGCGCTGATTTTGAAGGGATACATGCGTCGAAAAATGATTAACCACGTTACATTGATGTATACATACATAAAAATGTTTCACGTAATACTTATAATGTCGCATGATCGATACTTATGTTGGAAATCAATATTTAAAACGTAAAAATCTAAATACGTAAAAATCTAAAAAACAGAGAGATAACAATTTTTATTGTCTATTTTAATACTCATACGTATACATTTTTATAATTTTAAACATATATTTATTTATAGTTGTTTGTTGTTGTGTATATAATTGCTTTTTTTTGGATTTTTTTGGAAAAATTAAAGATATTAAATGAAATGAATTTTTTTTGCACTACGTTATGATTTTGAACAAAATCAAAAAATTAATATATATATATATATATAATGAATGTTGAAATCGTCGCAATGTCTCGATCTCTCGGTTGATCGGGGACAGATGGCTCGCCCGGAGGAAAAAAGGGTAGCCGTTCACGGCGTGTGCCGGACCCAAAGGCGCGGAAAGCACCGTGATCGAAGGGTCCGACCTAGCGAGAGCGATCGATCCAGACTCGCGTTTAGACGCGGGGGAGAAATGAAAGGAAGGAGGAGAGAACGATCGTCGGCGCGTCGGGTACCAGATGACAGAGCCATGACCTAGGAAATCCCATGGATGAAGGATCTCTCGAAGGAGGAGGAGGAGAACGAGAGAGGAGAGGGGAGGGGGGCATACACGTCGGACGGGACTCTGAAAAATTGATGTTCCACCCGGTTCGGTTCCACCCCCACTATATATATATATATATATATATATATGTGTGTGTGTGTGTGTGTGTGTAGAAGGAGGTTATGCTGCGAGGAGGCGGAAAGGGGAGGGAGAGAGAGAGGCAAGACTGGCGGGTAGACTAGTCGGTGGTGAAACACGATGACTGGCGATCCGCCGCTCCTTTTTTCGAGGTCGTGGCGGCAAAACTTCAAGGACCCTCACCGGGGCCAGAAACACTCGCTTGGCCCCCTAATTATCACTACGGGGGTTCCCCTTTTCGGACGCGGGGCCCTCTCCTGGGTACAAAACTGCTCGGCAGGGGTCCCGCGCGAAGAAGCCCCCTTCACCTCCTCCTCCTCCTCCTCCTCCTCCTCCTCCCGGCATTGCTCTCTTTTCTCTTCGTTCTTTCTCTTATATATATCTTTCTGTTCTCCTTCGGTCGATCGACTCACAAATATCTTCTTTTACCTTTACCTTTACCGGTTTCCTTCGATTCGACCGGCGTTTATCAACATTTTCGTGCGCGCCTTGCTACGGAAACTAAAATTCGTTTGCGAGAGAGAGCTTCGTGAAACTTGAAGAAATATAGTCGATTGGCCGGTCGATCGTGCGTGGAAATGCACTCTCGTGATCGATATGTACGACCACTTGTTGAAGCAAAGCGAGAAGATGTGACTGCCGATCGGCTCGAGTGCATCTAGCAAGTTCCAACCGCAAAACGATCGATAACTTGTACACTCACGTCAAAAAGAAACGTTACAAAAGAAACAAAAGCACTTCAAAAATTATATTGGATATAATATGTCGCTCATTGTTTTAACGATCTTTCCAAATTTCTTTCAATGTGACATTTTCTAAAGAAGCGACTCTAAATTCATTGCACCAACAGCTTTTCAAAAAAGAAAAAAAAAATTCTGCAATTCCAATTATTTTTGATCGAAACAGATTCAAACGGAAGTCGCATCCCCTATACATATAATCTCCTATTCGATTATCCTCTTGATCTCGACTTTCCCCCCCGACGTCCCCTCAAATACGCGATCGCGTTACAATCGCAACACAAATTTCAACGCGGAACGAGGTATTATTCTTAGATAAACACCAGAAGCCACTTGATCCCGACGATCGAGGCTTCCGCTGAGCTTCCGCGCCGTCGCACCATCAGTACTATGGTGAGGAGGGCGATGGGGACGAGGGGGAGAGCGGAGGGGAGATTATAAGCCCCCGCGCCGAAGGGCCATCAACAAACATCCGTAAGACCCGTATTCGGTTGTCGTGGCCCCCGCATTTTCTCTCTCCTTCTCCCTTCCTCCCCCCCCCCACTTCCACCCTCGCCGTCCCCCTTTTTCCTCCTCGATGCCCATGGCGCGATGGAATGCGTGCTGTCCCGTGCACGCATCCACCGCACGCCATTGCCAGAATGAGTGCACCCTCCCCCGAACAATTCGACACTTGGCCGGCTCGCAGCAGTTACACGCGTCTCTACCGCCACCGAGGGGTGGCCCCCGCTCGTTCGTTCAGGGTGGTTGGCTTGATCGTTGATGTTTCGCCCTGCACGCCCGTGACGAAGGAAGACCGAGGGTTGCCCGACTCTGACGTGACGAAGGAAAGAGAAAGAGAGAGAGAGAGAGAAAGAGAGAGAAAGAATGAGGGAGGGAGAGATGCACACTTCACGTTTCCCACGTGCTGCTCGGTGCAAACGTCGTGCATCGCGTGCTCACCTATACGTCAGTGCGAAGGGAAACGGGATTAGTCAGGGGTTGTCCGAGACGGCGATGGGGAGGATGAAGGAGGGGAGGGGAGAAGAGGGGGGCAGCGGGAAATGACGACGGGGGATGATTGCAGAGTCGGCCGCGTGACGGTAACTACTGGGGCTTGGCATGACGGACGGACGGACAGCCCGCGAGCGAGCTTACGGTCACGCGGCCCCGGTCTCCTCGGAAAAGTTTCCTCCACCCTTGCTTTCTTCCCACCTCCTTCCCCGCTCCGCGGCCACCCTTCTTCCTTCGCTTGTTTGTAACCATTCCCTCTGACGCTTGTAACGCGATCGTTTCATGGCGTGACACCTCGATTTGTAAGGAATTTTTTGAAGGAGGGGAGGGCGTCCGGTGTCCGGAATCGAACGATTGAACGACGTATTTCTGGAAAAGAGCGCGAAAACAGATTCACTTAAAAGAATTGATATAATTATAAAGTGTTCATTCTGTATCGCGTATAATTGAGAATTTTATATATCAAAAAAAAAAAAAATGATGAGTAAAGATGATTCGAAAACTTTGCTAAAGTGCAACAAGTTTATTTCTAAATTCTAAGAGAATTGTAGCGCACTTTGGCGAAGCGATGAAGCGCCGAACGCAACCGTTGTACCAGCGGTGCGTTCGGTAATTTCACTTATCGTCTCTCTTTATCTGTAATTATCAGGAACGGTAATGTAGCCGTTGCTATCGGCGCGCATTACGCGCTAGAACGCTGCAATGCGGCTATCGTTATCCGCACTTGGCTCGCCGCTAATTATTGTCAGGCGCGATTCGCATCACGCTGTACTTTTATCCGGATGTGAAATATCATGCATAATAAAATTAATGATATCATACAAAAAAAATACACATTTTCTCGAGTATCCGTAATTTATAATATCGATATATCGAACGAAACTTTACTCTTACACATTTAAACCAAGAAGATTTCTCGTTTCTTCTCGTTTTTTATTACCGATTGTGCTCATCATGCTGCATTTTACGAAATATTTTATTTTAATAATTTTGTTAAACATTTTTTTACAAAACAAATATTAGACGGCAGCATAATTAATCATTTAATTACTTTTAATGATTTTATTGATTTATTGATTTTATTTATTTTTATTAAATAATTATTATTAAATAATATTTAAATATATAAAATACTTCAAAATTATGTTAAAAGTGTTAAGGTTTATATACGAAAGAGAAAGAGAAAGAAAGAGAGAGAGAGAGAGAGAGAAAGAGAGAAAAGAGAAAGAGAGAAATTACAATAAAGACTTAAGTTTTATTGATCATATTTCATAAAAATCTATATCTAAAAAAAATATTTCTATTCGGGCTTTACGTACAACTTTCATATTAACTTCGCTCAAGATGATCCGTAGTGTCTTTGATTTGATAATGTGAAATTCTTATCAATCGATTTCAAATCGATAAAAAGACACTTCTTAGAGATATGCAAAAACTTTAGAACACTCTGTCTGTTATACGACTTTAAAAGTAATCCTACTAGACTTTCTTTCTTCGTGTAATCTTTGTTCATTCAGCTCTAGTCGGACTCTCGCACGATTTCGAGAGATCGACTCGGATAATGACCGTGTGCCCCCCCGTGAAGTCTTCATCATCCTCTCGTGCATCTCTTGTGCTTCCCCTACCTCCACCCCCCTCCCCCTCCCCCCCTATCTTCTCTTAACACTTTACCACTCGGCGCGACTCTACCTTACAATTCGATAAATTGAATTTCCCGTAATATGATAATGTTATCATTAGCCGCGTATGACGAAGACGAATGACACGATTAATCACGGCGATCGCGTGGGCTCGCTAACATAATTCCGTCGACTTGCGTTAACGCAAAAGCGTCAATCGTCAATTTTTTTTTTTCTCTTCATAGGCATAATTTGATTTATAACTCTTAACTCTCGCATAAATTTCAATTTCTCGACGTTTCTCCTTCGAGCGTCCAACACTCTGGAAGGATCGATCTTTCTTTGATCCTTTTCGGCTCGATTCGCCGAAGCTTTCGAGCCAATCTCGATGTAATCGCTCTTTAAACAACATCTTACGTTGTAGACATTTTTACTCGTCGGTTTAACGCGGGACGCCCGGCATCGAAAGAATCGAAAGGATTTACGCCAAAAGGAGACGTTGATTGATGAAGTATAATTGTCGAAAACATAAATTTTGTCATGATTACATTGTTACAGAAAGTACCAACTTTGTTTCCAGTATCTTTTTCGCGATTTTGCATTTCATAAGATCATTTTGATTCATAAATAATTTAATTGGATTGAATTGAAAATATATATGATAGTAAATGATGATATAAACGTAAAATAAAATAGTAAATGATGATATAAAAAGAGATATTTTTGTGTACTTGTATATTTGTCTACTTATCTACTTGTCTACTTGTTTATTTCTTTACTTATTTACCTCTCTACTTGTATATTTGTCTACCTGTCTACTGATATACTTGTACGCTTGTATACTTGTATGTTTGTGTACTTTTATACTTGTACACTTGTATATTTGCACACTTGTATACTTGTACACTTGTATACTTGTATGCTTGTGTACTTGTACACTAGTACACTTGTATACTTGTATGTTTGTATACTTGTACACTTGTATACTTGTATACTTGTATATTTGTATATTTGTATACTTTTACACTTGTACACTTGTACACTTGTACACTTCTACACTTGTACACTTGTATACTTGTTGTATACTTGTACACTTGTACACTTCTACTCTTGTACACTTGTACACTTGTACACTTGTACACTTGTATACTTGTATACTTGTATACTTGTATACTTGTATACTTGTATACTTGTACACTTGTACACTTTTATACTTGTACACTTTTATACTTGTACACTTTTATACTTGTACATTTGTACACTTGCATACTTGTACACTTGTACACTTGTATACTTGTACATTTGTATACTTGCATACTTGTATACTTGTATACTTGTATACTTGTATACTTGTATACTTGTATATTTCTATACTTTGAGATATTTTATCACTTGACAATTCTAATGTCAAATTATAAAAATCTATTGAAAATTTCTTATTAAACAATTATATTTAATTAACATTTTTTGTACAATTAGCATTAATTATATTGAAATCTTGATTGTCAATGGGGCGTTGCTGATCGCAAAATTTCTCGGCGACCACCGTTCAACGAGACTGAACGCTAATGCGCACAAATTATGCCCGACCTTGGTCTTGGTGGATCGAGGGAAAAAGAGAGCGAAAAGAGGGGGAAAGGAGGGAGTCCAATTCGGGCATAATCGCCCTTCAAGGAGCATCTTCTAGGTACCGGGATGTACGTACACGCCCGACGCGCGTTTGCAAACCATGGCAAAAGAAGAGACGGAGCCGAAGTTCCGGTGATCCGCGAGGAATCTTAATGGCAAGGCAGCTCCGCGGGCGCACAGGGACGTGCAAGAACGCTCGTCCTTAACCACCTTTAACAAATTGCGGCCGTGGTGCAATCGTTGACCGACAAGAAAGGGAGAGAGAGAGTGAGAGGGGGAGAGAGGGAGAGGAACCCCGTGTCTCTAGGCTCTCGTTTTTGTGCATCCGCCGTGAGCGCGCCGACGTATTCGTGAACATGCTTGCGTAAACTTGCATGAAATATGCACTCGCGCACGATTCCCTTCCCTCAATATACAGATTATGCCAGAAGAGAGCGAAGGAGAAAGAGTGGAAGAGAGAGAGAGAGAGAGAGAGAGAGAGAGAGAGAGAGAGAGAAAGAGAGAGAGAGAGAACATGTGTAGGTTTTTTCTAAATCAATTTAAAAATGGATTAATGTAATTGCAGTTGACAATTTATATTTTTAGATATTATATATTTTAGGCCCGTATTTATACTCATATCTTTACTAAAGAATTTATTAGTTGAAACCAGTCTTGAAGCGTGATATGTTTCAATAAATAGATTTTAAGGGTCATTTTTTTGTGAAAATCGAGCACATTTGTAATAGTTTATTTTGAATATATGTATAATTTTCGAGCTTTGTTATCAGTTGAGTGTGAATCGGGAAAAATCATATATTACTTTGGGAAATGTGATCTCGAAAGAAATTGCATTTAAATATTAAATAATATTTTTGACAGTTCAAACTTTCAGCCATAAGAGAGAAGTGGAATGATTATTCACATGAATCTTTATTTGAGAAACTCAAGAGTTGATTTTCAAAAAAATATCTTTATTACCAGATTTTATAACCAATTTTCTTGCAATAATATTTATTACATTTGTCAATTATTTAATACATTATATAAACATTACATAATAATAAAAATAATAATAATAGTAATATATAACAATAATATGTAATAATAAAAATAAAAATAATAAATAAAATTATATAATATATAATAATATTATATAATATCATATATATATATGTATAAAATATATATAATATATTATTAAAAAAACGCTTTTTATACAAATATAAAATTAATTCAAATAAAATTAGATTTAATAATATTAAACATTGTAGCAACATTCTCAGTAACGATACGAACAACGTCGCGAATTGTTAATGCATTATGCAAAGCGATGACATTTATTTGCAATTGGCCCTTTTAGCGGACATTTAGTTGCATACTTCATTCCGTCTTGATTTTATTGATGCGCTTTTTAAAAAATTAACCACACCGGTAGAGGCACGTGTACGCTCGCGCGCGCGCTCGCACGCGTGGAAAGCGCACGTGCCGCACGTGATGCACGCACGCACATTTCCAATAGATAATCAGACGCGTATCGCGGGGGTGCATTAACCTTTCGATCGCAAATTCCCGGTTTGCGAACACGCGAAAAATAAACTTCACCGACCGCAGCTTTCTGCTCGTCAGTGGTGTCGGCGAGAATTTTTCTCACTCGATTGTTTTCATTCATAAGTATTTATTTCGGAATTTTTAATTAGAAAATTCCTTTAAAAAAATCGTATCGAGCGAAGACGAGTGACCAGAAAATATATTAAACGATAAATCCATAATTCATAATCAATTAAATATATAAATATGTATGATAATTAATTAGATATATTTGAAAAATTTTAATTAAATACATTCTAAATAATTAAAGTTAAAATAAATAAATAAATAAAGTAAATGAATATTAAAATTAATAAAATAAAGAAACATTTCCAAAAGATAAAATACTTCAACTTTTACGACTGGGATGAAGAGAAATTCAAATCTAACGGCGCGAATAGAAACCGATCCTAACGACGATGCATCGACTACGATCGGTGGCTGGCAGCGGATTCCCGGAATTAATCTTTTCCTCAATTTGCCCATCGGCATCTAGGATATTGGAAACGTAATCGACCATCCTTCCATTCTCAGGTCGCGGTCATATGCAATTTGTAAACCGCCGCGTTTTAATGCGTGAGACAAAAAAGATCCGGCGGTGATAACGGCACGCGGTCGGTGGAGATGAAGCGAAAAGCGATTTCGCTCCGTGGATCGATTCGCCGTGTGAAAACGCGGCCACATAACGACACTTATGGCAAAATTGCGACGAGACGGGAACGTGGGGGGAGGGGGAGGGGGAGGGGAGAAGAGAGGACGAGAAATGGGAATGGAAGGGAACGGAATTGAGAGAAATGGGAGCTTCGAGTTCGTTCCTCATAGTATAGAGCTCCCTTCGGCCAAATTACGGCGGGACACACATCGGTCGGATTTATCAACGAAATATGATGATAAAGCAACAGTTATCCAATTGACGCTTGTCATTCCCATTCGCATTTCTCCCTTCTTGCCATTTGCTTAATTAATTCTTTCAAAATACACGATGCGTAACCTAACCTAACACGATTTTGTGCTTGAACGTATACGCCTTATCTTTCTCGAGCTCATCCGTCCCGCGACAAAAAGGCAGCTGGCTTCGCCTAGCGGGGAATTAAATTTCCATCTAAGAGCTCGAAGAGAGAGAGGCCAAGAGAGAAGAGACAGAAATCCAGGGGGACGATGTCGACGACAAACATCGCGATTGGTCGACGATGCGCGTTTTGCGCTTTCGTCATCCGCGTGAACATGTCTCAAGCTCTCGGCTCGATAAGTAGGATGTCACCCGTTACATCCGCGATGTACCTGTGTACGTACGTGCGATCGGTGGTTGGAGTACGCGTCCCGGATACATGCAAAGAGCAATCCCGGCGTGTGTTGCGGCTCTCCATAGGGTCGTGTCCTACGGTGGCTGGTGAACGTTGAGGAGGGGGGAGGGGGAGGGGGAGGGGGACGCAGGAGCCAGGGAGGGGGGTGGCACAGCCGGCCGCGAGGGGGGATGGAGGGAGAAAGGGGGGGGGGAATAGAAGGGAAGGGAAGGGGTGGGAAGGTGGCCCGGCGGGAGGAGGGTGGACCGTGGGGCTTTAATGAACCAATTTAAATGCATGCGATGATCAGTTGGCCTCTGAGCCCTCTTCTTCTTCTTCTGCGGGCACTTTCGACGACGACCGGCTACCTTTACACACGATAGGCCACGCCACACGACACACGCTGCCTAGGAGCCTCTATCTCGGCCCTCGGCTAGCAGTATACACACCGCCGCTGCTGTTGCCCCGGTGGCCCCCCTGACACCCTCCCCCTCTCCCCCTCTCCCCCTCCCCAGCCCCTTCGATCTCTTGTGTTCGAGGTGGTGGCCCACGATCGACAGAGTCCCAACCTATTTTTCTCTTCCTTCCTTCTTTCTTCGCGCACACTGTAGGCCACCTCTTCCGCCCTTCCCGCATCTTCATTCATTCCCAGCCCCTCTCTCCCCCCTCTCCCCCCCCCCGCTCCACCCTCGAACTCGTTCGCGTTCTCGTTCCACTCGTCTGGAAGCTCCATCTCCATTTTTTAATGAAATCGAAATTGCAACGGAGTGCGTTGCGCGCGCGTTTCTTTTTCCTCGTCTTCTATTTCTTCTCCTCCTTCATCTTTGTTTCTTTCTTTCTTTCTCTCCTCCGTTCTCATTGTCTCGTGGACCAGCGCGCCAAAGATTGTTGGAAAGAGAGAGAGAGAGAGAGAGAGAGAGAGAGAGGGGGGGAGGGGGGCGGAGGGATAAAGGCAGCTCTACTGAGGATGCGAAGTGTTGAAGCTCCGGGCGACAAGCGGGATTGTATTAACCGGTCGCGGCAAATCGTCCTGCCGAGAGATCTGCCAGCGAAGAGAGAACGCGAGGATCTCTCGAGATTTCCGCGGACGGTTTCTCGGGAAAGAACTCTTTTTCGCCCGCGAGGATATTAATCCTGAGAACAGTGCGACTGCGGTTGGAAAATATCCGCCAGTATTTCTCGATTATTATGATTGAATATGTTATCTATATATATATATATATATATCTCTATATATATATATATATATA
>JBCAUJ010000014.1:6153747-6164572 GCA_038406275.1 Cataglyphis albicans | reverse complement strand
TCTCTCTCTCTCTCTCTCTCTCTCTCTCTCTCTCTCTCTCTCTCTCTCTCTCTCTCTCTCTCTCTCTCTCTCTCCGTACCTCAAATTTATTTAATTTTGTATTTGACATTCTTATGAAAAATTAGTTACAATACTTAAATATAGGGAAAAAGAAATCTTACTAGGGAAATGAATTTTTTCACATACCAACAAAACTCTAGTGACATTTGTGCCGAGTTTTATTTGACATTTATCTGACACGTTTGAATATTATTCTAAATCAAACAGTGCAAACCTCAATAAATTGCATTGTCTTTGAATTTCAATGATTATTGTCTTTAATTCATACATTCTTAAAGATATAAAAGTGTGCAAAAAATTAATTTCTGCTCTATAGAGTTCTGAAGAAAAAATAATAGGAAAAATAAGAAAGAAATAAATATTGACATAGACAATTTAAAATTTAATTAAAAAATTTTTTAATACTAAAATTCCTCAGAATGAAGCTATTCTTTGTTATAATACGTGGACTTTTAAATTAAACCGATAAAGAGAGAGAGAAAGAGGGAAAGAGAGAGAGAGAGAGAGAGAGAGAGAGAGAGAGAGCATAGAAAGTGCGATCGATACGAAGTGAGTCGGCCGATGAAAATTTCGCCAATTACAAATGTGGAGATTCGTGAGGCGAAAAAGGGAGGTGAAAAGAGAGATATGAGAGAAGAGAAATGCATAGGAAAGGCATATATTTATTTTACGCGAGCCGTGTTGCATTGCCATGTTACGCGCAAAAATATAGCTGAGAGCCGACGTTACGCTCGTTTCAAATAACGCATTGCCCCTTTACGATCAAAGAGATAACGCGCTAATTATAATAATCGTAATAATTGCAGCATGTCTGTTACATATTCGACCAACGCGAATTCATTTTGCCTTTGATAATTGCCAACAACAAAATCGCGCCTTCGTAAAGGATAAATTATCGATCCCGCAACAAAGGATTTTCGATTTCGCGATCGCGCCCTCTAATTCCGCTTCTATTTTTATCTTCGACAGACGATATCCATAAATCCTTCGTACGATTTACGTACAAGTATAAACAATCGACGAAGGTTCGATAAAAAAAAAAAAAAAAAAACAGCTGTCACTCAAAGGAATATATCGGAATTTATAATGAACGCTGCCGGAAAACACAACGTTCGTCTACCGCGCCACGCGGAAAAAACAGATTCGACCTAATTTCAATTCCTTATCGCGTATCACATCGGCGGTATACGTGCACAACTCAATCCCGCCGAAAAGTTGACCTGGTCAGTTCCCAGAGCGAGAATCCCAACGTCAATTCCAACTCGCGTTACACGTGGCGCGATTACGCCGCGCATTTCGCTCGGAAAAAAAAAAAAAAAAAAAAAAAGAATCTCTATCATCTCGGCGTCGCGAGATGAAAACCTCTGGGAAAGAGCGAAGCAAGAAATCTAGAAAGAGAAAAAGAAACGGAGAACGAAAACGAGAGATCGAGCGGGAAATAAAGAAAGGCACGAGAAGAAAGGAGAGGACTGAGAGTTTTGGCGTAATGAAAAAAAAAAAAAAGAGAAGAGAGAGAGAGAGAGAGAGAGAGAGGAGAGCGAGGAGGACTTTGAGGGGAGGCGGGCGAGGGGAAGGAGCGGATAAGGAAAAAAAGGAGCAGCAAATTGACCGCCGCCAGCGGGAGGCCCGGCGCGACGGGGAGTCCCTTTCGTCCGAAAACTCACTTTCCGTCCTTTTCGGTCTCCCTTACGGCCGCCCTTAGTCCCACATCTCCCTGCTGGTTCTCACTCTCTCTCTCTCTCTCTCTCTCTCTCTCTATCTATCTATCTATCTATCTATCTTTCCTCCTCTCTCCTCAGCTTCTCGCGTCCTCTCTGTGCTTACGGTCCCACCCTGTATGATCTCGCTCGCTTCTCTCGAAGCGAGACAAATGAGCGGCATCCGTCTGCGTCACCTGTCCGTCAGTCCGTCCGTAACTTTTGACTCGAGGCAAATCGAGAGACGCGCGCGTCAGCGAAGACGAGGGGGTGGGCGGTGGGAGAGGAGGTGTGGGGGAGGAAGGGGTGTGTTGGGGGGGGGGGGCGAGGTAGAAAACGAGGGGCGACTTTTTACAGCGGGGACCGGTGACCCGACGACAACAATCCTACGACCGACGAAGACCTGAGAGAATAAGGGCCGATTGTGCAACGTTACTTTCACTCATTCGCCACACATTACTGGAAAAAAAAAATAAAAAACTAATACTCTAATTTAACTAATTAAATTAATATTTTGAAGTTTGACTCGAGTTTTTTCCATTTCGAATTGACGAAAAATTAAACTTTGCTTTAAAAATTTTTATTTTTGTGCAATATTTATATTTTTATTTATATTTATATTTACATTTATATTTTATATTTATATTTTATATTTTATATTTATATTTTATATTTATATATTATATTTATATATTATATAATAATTATATTTATATATTATATATTTACATTTTATATTTATATTTTATATTTATATTTTATATTTATATATTATATTTATACTTTATATTTATAATTATATGTTTAATTATTTTAATAATTATATTTATAATTTTCTTTTATATTTATATTTTATATTCAAATTTATATTTATATTTATATTTATATTTTTAATACCTCGACTTATGTATAATATAATAACATTATTGTTTTACTCATTTATATTTCGCTTATGTGTTTACGTAAAATAGTATGATATCGCTATTCGAATCGAGAGGTAATGTAAAGAATAATGCTCGTAGAAAACAACACGGGGCTACGGAGGTTCTCTGCATGCGCGATAGAGAAATTTTCCGCGGCTTTGTATATCATAAATAATCCTCGACTACTCGCGTCTCACGATGCTCTCTCGCCGCTTCTCATCTCCGTCGTGCTCCGAGGTGGTAAATTCCACGCTGACGACTACGCGGATCCTTTTCCGTGGTTGCACGCCGGATTACATCAGCGCCGGAGAGAGATTGTAAAAATGCAATTTGCATTATCAGATACGCTCGCAACGACGCGCCGTCGATACGCGATATGGGTCGAGTCGCGCACGAGTTACTGGCTGATGTTATGCTTTTTGCCTATTCTTATTTCACTGCACATGTGTGTGTTTTCACAATAATTTTTATGTATGAGATTTCTTTACAGCGACAGATATCACAGTGCGTCACTCGCGGCAATTTTTATTGGAGAGATTTTTATTTTAATAATTTGTAATGTAATTTTCTGTGAGACTAGAAAAGGGTGTTATATTGTATTTGCATTCATATTTATATTTATATATATAATATTTATATTATTGTATTTGAAATATTACACAGTTCAATAAAAAGAACATGAGGAAAAGATCAATCACTTTCTGTAACTTCTTTTACGCTAAATAGGATTCCGGCTTGCAAATTGTTTCATCACAATTTGGAAAAATTCGTAACGCGATGGAACAATTGGAAGCCGGAATCGTATTCGACAATAAAAAAAAAAAATAAATAAATAAAAAATCGGAAAATGATTATTGCCTTTCTTGTGCTTAAAAAAAAGTTATTTTTTTTTTAACTTTATTACCTAACATAGTTAATAAAATGGAAAATTTTGAATAAATAAATAGGTACTTTTTATATGTGTGTGTATGTATACAGATTTAGATAAAATCTGCATGGATATTTTTTATTTTAAAATTAACTTACAAATATATGTTATTTTTACTGCATCGAAGATTTCTCTTTTGATATTACATCAAAATAGAGAATTAAAGAGAATTAAAAGTATGCTTTTATCTTTCTTGTACAAAAATGTTAAGAGGACAATGATTATAACAGAGTTGGGAAATTTATGTTTCCTTCTTAAAAAATATGCCGATTAAAATTTTTCTGTTAAATATTTAACACAGTTTGCTATCGTGTTAAATTAATAAAAACAATTTTGAAAAGTAATAATGACACAATGTACACATATTGTTAATTAAATATTTTTGTTTTTAATGACACAGTTTATTTACAAGAAAAAAAAAAATGTTTATTTTATTCTACAATAAGAGTGAGGATTATTTGATGGACTGTCAATAACAATTTTTTAGGTTAATTTTATTGAAATATTAAAAGTATTCCGATTTTACAAAAATTTCTTTTAAATTTATTTTATATTGAAATATTAATAATGTCACCATTTTAGACATATTAAGTGTTATTTGACACATATTATGTTAAAGTAAGAGAAAAATTTGTATAAATTGTTTGAGACACGCGATATATATTAAGCCAAACTTTTCAACAAATAAATAATCTCTTTTAGAAGAACGCTTTTTTAATTGCATGTGAATCGCGCAATTTCCGCAATTTTAGCGCGACTCGATTAGCGAGATCGCGAATCGATGTGCCGGGTCTCGGAAACGGAAAAGCAATACCGGTTATCGGGGGTTACCCTCCCAGCCCACCCCTCCCCCCTCCCAACCCTATCTCGCGGTGTATCGCTGAACGCGCGTGAGAGAGCCGCGCGCTAAACGCATTTCGCAGGTGTTACTTCCTAGCGGGCGCAACGCGCAGATAAGAAACAAAGTGCCCCCCCGGTATTCATCACCGGTTATCTTTATGGTAGCGCGTGTAACGCGCTGATGAGGAATTCTTAACTTTTTATGGACGCGCCGATACCGCGGACAACTTTTCTGCGCGCGCGCGCGCAAAAGGTAAGCGCGGCCGAAATTAATCGCGCGCATTTTTGTATTTGTATTCGTATTTTCGCTCGAAACACACACTGCGTTTCTGTGTAGAGGGGATGGTTAATTAATTCTTGCCAAAAGCACGAATGATTTTTTTTTTTTTTTTTTGTAATATTTTTCGACTTCATCATTCCGTAAAAATATCTGATCGAAAAAGTACTGATATTAGTTAATTGAAACGCTGCGAATGTAACGCTCTTTTTTATTTCAAATGCAACTTGAATGGATTTGCGGTGAAAATATAGTCGCGATTACGTCACGCCGAGGATAGAATAGCATTGGATCTATTATTCAGATCAAATTAATTAATTTCTCGATTCTTGTACCTGCAACGCCTGCTATTTAACCTGCATCCTAGTTATTCGAAAAAAATCGCGCGCGCGGCCGATAGTTATTTTCATGAGAATCCCATCGCGACAATTGGAAACGCGCCCGCATCGAACTACCGAAAGGGATAACGCGAGTTGTCAAGCACAGCTGAGATTCCGTTACCGGCATACCGAGGAACCGATAACGCGATGGACTCATAATTACGACACCCGTACAACCCAAGGGTGTATCGCGATCGCGAGTTTATTTGCGTTCGCGCTCCACTTGATTTCGCCGGCGTTTCGCGATAAGAGAGTGCACGATATTTTTGGCGCCAAAAAACATTTATCGCTCAAGCCCGGCAGTCATCGAAAGGTCGTCGGGCTATCGCGACTTTCGGCGCGTGCGACGTTTACCGTAATTTAGCGCCGTGGAAAGGATTCGTTAAGATAGCGGGAGCACAGCGCTCTCCCCTTTATCTTGCCAGATGTGCGCGGATGCATCTCGCGCGATGTAGTTTCAGAGAGGAAGAGAGAGAGAGAGAAAAAGAGAGAGAAAGAGAGAGAACAATCAACAGAAAGAGAGAGAGAGAGAGAGAGAGAGAGAGTTGAATGCGAAGCGACGATGATTCGTCCTCAGAAAATTATACGGGGTGGGCCGAGGGACAGCCTCGCCGTTTGAAAGGATATAATTTCGCACCTATTACGGCGCAAAAAGGATCGCTGGAGGTCGAACGGATAGATGGTAGCCGCTCTGGACGCGTTCAGGAAGTGCAAAGTGCCCTCCTCGAGGGTGGAAAGGAAAGAGAGAGAGAGAGAGTGTGTGTGTGTGTTTGCTGAAAAATTATGACATCAACGCTTTCAGACCGGGAATTAACGCTTCCGGTTTTGCCGTTGCTCGACATAACAAATCAAACGTAACGGAAATCGACGAGGCCTTAATCGAGATATTGAAAATTTGTCGCATGCTTATCGCCGAATGGTATAATCGAATTGATCATAGTCATTTTTTATCAAATACCGACACTTCAATCTTTGATTTTTTTTTTTTTTTCTAAAAAATTTAAATAATTTTTATTCATTTTTTTTTTATGTATAGTACAACGTTCGTTGTTATCTAGAAATAAAGTTATCTAGATAATCATTTAGTTGAAGAAATTGCATTATTTTATCTAGATAATAATAAGATATATTATCTACATTTTCATCTTAAATTGTTACATTTTTTCCTTAATTATTTTTTTTAAGCAATGTTATCTTAAAAAATTATCTAAATAAAATATTTTATGGTCTCATCTATTATCTAGATAAACTTGATATAAATCATCTTTATTTTATCTAAGATAAAATCTTTATATCTTTTATCTTATCTTTATCTAGATAATTTCAATATTATCTATTGCAGAAACACAATATATTATTTTGAAATCGTTACTGTCAATGGAAATGTTTGTTTCTTTTAAAATGTACAAAAGAAAAAATCGACTTTATCTAAAACCCTCGCAATTGCTGACTTTGGTAGTTCTCTTTTATTTCTATCGGAGTGACAATTGGCAGTGCCCGAAATCGCTGTCTACAAATCGCGCTTGCATTTTTACAAAAATTGCTCGTCGATTACGCATTAATGCGCGAAACCACCAGATGCATCGTGGCTAAATCGCACGTAACGTAAAGAATGATAATTTACGGTAAAGAGAAGGTAAGAGGTAACTACGTCGTGATAAAAACTGTCAACCGACCCTGCACCCAATACAGCTCAGGCAGGGTCCCCAAAGTCGGTCAAGGGACATCGTCTACGTCCATTGCGGTGTGGCTGTGAATAAAGACGAGTGCCTCGAAGTGGTCCCCGAGATTGGAATCTCGAGAGACGACGCGCTTAGGTGTGTCATTCGAGTCCCGCGTGGTGCCCGATCCGGAATTCTATCCACGTGTCCGCCGTCTCGTCGTAGATCACGAGAGGAAAGAAGCTGTTCCGGCTTCCGTCGAAATCCCCGCCGTCGCTCATTCATTCTCTAACCGACCGAGGATATACTCGGACACAATTAGTGGATATAAATGATGTCGCCCTTTTTACACTACAATGATACAAATATACGCGTTAATTAAATTGAACAATTTTTTTTTTTTTTTTTTAAACGCGACTATTTCGAAGGTTATTAAATTGTGTAAAATTGAACGCGTTTATTTCTGGGGATAAAATAATTCTTTTTATTGGCGTAAAATCCAGATGCTTCGCTATACGAGATGCAACATGGCGGTTTCGCGTTGCAGTCGCAGCTGCTGCGCGTGCACGCACCGTAGAAACGCAACGGAGAGAGAGAGAGAAAGAGAGAGCGGCAGGAACAAAAATTCTGACGCGATCGCCGCGGGAAAGCGTTTTACGGCAGAAAACAAATTGGTCACGATCATTAACGCCTCTCTGGTTCGAAAGCCGGGCCCTTTCGGCGGTTACAAAGCAATATTTTATACAGACGCGCAGGCGATAGATTAAACGGCGCCCGATGTATTCGAATACGCGATGACGTTCGTATTGAAATAACCGGGCATTTTTTCTCCTCTCGAGATCACACTATTCCTCTTTCGTAAATAATCATCGGAGTTCGTCGTCGCGTGATAAGAATTGCGCGAACGTGTCACGTCATTCGCGACGCAGCCTCCGAGGGGGTGGAGAAGGGGGGGGGGGTGGGGAACTGGGGATACTCCTATGGAGAATAACCGCGAAAGATTTTCACGACGGAATTACGATAACCGACGAAAAGCTTCGAGCTGGCTTGATCGATACTTTACGGAGTGTATGATTAATCGCTCGCCTTTACTCCTCGATACGCGGTGGTGTTGTCAAAGGTGGCGTTATCTTTTTTCTTTTTTTTTTTTCCAATTACGCCTCAGCCTCTCATCCTGGAAATGCGATATATGTATTTATTTAGCGGCGAGGAGCGAGAGTACACTTCTTCTTATTATCATTCATCTTCTTCATTCGTCATGAGGAACGTATATTTGTTATTGCCACATTCATCTTGCGGTGAAAGCTCTCCATGCGGCGACTGGTCTACTTTTATTTTCTTATTCGCTGGAAATTTCGTCGTCTTCTTATTTCGGAGCTTCCACGTTGAGGTTGCATGCGGCGGTTATGCAAATTGCATATACCGGGTATATATATATATATATATATATATATATATATATATATATATACCGCGACGCGCTCCGATCATTGAAATCATTAAGCATGATTTAGCATCGCAACAAGGTGTATCGCGCCATCAGTCACGTAATAGCCACCTCTCGCGCCTCTTTGTTCGTTGATGCATAATTTTGCAACGGCGTGCAGAGTAAAGGCAACGATAACGGTTACGACGTACTCTACATCGTTAATTTTAATCTAAACTCGACTAAAAAGACCGAGAGCCAGCGAACTTGACATCGTATCGTATCAACGATTAAATATAAATAAATAAAAAGAAATAAAGAACACACACACACACACATACACACACACATATATATTTAATAATCACATAAAAAGTGCCTATGTCAATAAATCGTGCGCTTTGTCAAATTTGAAATTAAATGATATATTTTTTTTTATCAGTGCAAATAACAGCTTATAGTAAATATTGCCCGACATATTTTTATTTAATTTATTATGTCGAAATTTCGCTGTGTACTTTTGGCCTTTGAGGATGTTTTCATTAATTTTTGCGTGCACTCGGAATTTCGCGGATTCTCGCTGATATATCGCTGTGAAGTCATTGAAAATTGTTTGCATAGGACTCGGCGCGGCGCGGTCCGGCATACACACACACTCACACACACACACACATACGTAAAACGCTTACGATCATTAAAGCCCGGTTCGCAACCGAGCCTTTGGCAACGTGCAACAAAGCGATATTTCATACAAACGTTTGAGATGCGTTAAAACAGCGTTTAACGCACTTGTCACGATGGCGTTGAAATAATTCGAATGACATGCCGACAATTCGCGACTCGATTTCTGAGAGAGAGAGAGAGAGTGTGTGTAAACCGTCGAAAAATGTGCTCGCGACGCTTACATACAGCTTCATTTAGAACTCCTTCTGGCCAGTCATAGTCGTTCATTTTTCACGTGTTTCTAGATTTATACACATACATAATAAAAAAAAGAACATTTATCCAGTCTGCGGATTATCTATAAATTTATCTACAAATTTATCTATAAATTTATCTACAAATTTATCTATAAATTTACCTACAAATTTATCTACAAATTTATCTATAAATTTATCTACAAATTTTTCTACAAATTTATCTATAAATTTATCTACAAATTTATCTACAAATTTATCTATAAATTTACCTACAAATTTATCTATAAATTTATCTATAAATTTACCTACAAATTTATCTATAAATTTATCTATAAATTTACCTACAAATTTATCTATAAATTTATCTACAAATTTATCTACAATTTTATCCTTTTTCTAGACTGTTGAATAAAAATTGCATTATATGTTTAATTGATAATCTATTAGAATATTTTCAATTTTAATCTGAAAAATGTGCGCCTATATATGAATTAGGATGATATAATAGAATAAATTGCAAGCTTAAATGCTTGTAGATGAAAAAAAAAAAAAAAAAAAAAAAAAATGGAAGAAAGAAGTTTGCGTGTTTATGGACACTTACAAAGAGAAAGGATTAAGTTCGAGCGCACGTCGTGAATATGATTATGATCAGCTTGTAATAATTATCGTTTCGGAATGCGCCGTGCGGTGATCCAACCGCGCCGCGGCTACAAAAGGAGCTAGAATTCCGTGAAATGTATGCGATATTTTTTATCTTCACCTCTCTCACGCGCGATAAAATGCCGTGCTTTTGCGCTAGCCGTAAAGTCGCCGGCGAATAAGGATGCACTGCTAATTGGAGCACCTACCCGGAGGAATATCGTAATCATGTAGCGTGCGTCTACGACGAATGTATTTTAACGGGTATATAAAATTGTGTTTCTCGCAATTTTTTTCGTGCATGCGCATGAAAACAGTACACGTTGACAGTGTCAGAAAATTTGTGTTCTCTTTTTTTTGAGGGGGGGGGGGGAGGGGAGGGGTTAAAAATACGTCACGGTTAAAATTTTTTTCTTAAATATTTAACACACTTATTTGTTAATTTAACGTGTCGCAATAGCGTTAATTGAATTCAAATATTAAATTATTTTCAAATTAATTTTATTCTTATTATTGAATTATATTACATTATTTAATTTTATTATTAAAAATATGTTGATTTTACACAAAATTTATTTTAAATTATAAAGCTTGTATTTATGTATTTTGTGGTGAAATATCAACATAGTATTAGCGTCATTATTTTTAACATATCTATATTATGTTAAATTGACGCTAAAACTTGTGTGAATTTGACATGCAATATATATTAAATTTAAGCCAAATTTTCCGATAATCTACATACACTCATACAATTACATTATAAGAGAATAGTTAACGAAAATTCATAAACAAAACGATTTCATCCGACTACAATCCGTATAAAAGCAATAACTGATA
Organism: Cataglyphis albicans; assembly: GCA_038406275.1. Lineage (NCBI taxonomy): Eukaryota > Metazoa > Arthropoda > Insecta > Hymenoptera > Formicidae > Cataglyphis > Cataglyphis albicans. The sequence goes on along the minus strand of JBCAUJ010000014.1, from coordinate 6,153,981 downwards.
TTTTGCACACACGGGCAACGCTTTGTGCAATACTGAAACAATGAAGGATCGGTGTTTCTTACGTTAAAACACGACGGATGAAGCTAAAAGAGCGCGGATTCGATTCGTCGGTCTCGCTCAAGTCTTTTATTACGTAATCGCCGCAGGAAAACGGCGTTCTCTCTCTCTCTCTCGCGGATCGTGCAAGGGGGCCGAGGGAGAAAGGAAAGGGGGTTGAATCGCGCAACAGATCGC
>JBCAUJ010000014.1:6116147-6126731 GCA_038406275.1 Cataglyphis albicans | reverse complement strand
TCTCTCTCTCTCTCTCTCTCTCTCTCTCTCTCTCTCTCTCTCTCTCTCTCTCTCTCTCTTTCTTTCTCTCTCTCTCTTTCTCTCTTGTCAAAAATTTGCAAAGATTCTTTTTTTTAAATTAAAATATAAGAATATAAATTTCAATTTTTATAGAAATGGATATTATGTTGGATTTTTTAACTTTTAATTTATAAACTATATATACATATATATATATATATATATATATATATATATATATATTATATATATTTCTTTTTTAATTACAAATTATAAATATTATAAATATTATAAATATTATGAATTATTTATGTTAGAATAACATTCGCAACGCTTAATCGAAAATTTGATCATAAAATAACTGCGTTAAAATTGTTATGAAGGGAGTTTTGGATGTTTTTTCTTTTTTCTTTTTTTTTTTCTAAAGAGAGAAACTTTTGTTTCTTATTCGGTTAAAAAGCTCCCCTCGTTCATCGCCAGTGCACACCCGCAGTAAAAATAACGTGGTTCGTTACGGAAGTGGCGGCTTCCGACGCGGCTTCTATATCGTTTTCACGAGGAAGGGAGAGGGTCATGTTAAAACGTGTTAATCAGCCATTCGGCTCGAGCGCGGGTAATCAGTTGTCGACGGAAAAATTCCTCGAATGATTAAGTGCCCTCGTCGGACATATGCACGCTGTCGCTTCCTTTCCCGGCCCTCCTGATCTACGCGCGCGTTTCCATGAAACGACGACGACGACGGACGCGACCCTTCGACGGTACTCCCTCCCTCCCTCCCTCCCCCCGCCCCCGCCCCTATGACCGACCGACAGCCGGACTAATTTGTCGACGGCGTGACTTCGACTCGCCCTTTCGAAACCGCTCCCGACACGATTCTTTTTGTGTGAAAGGTAGCTCCGGGAATCGAGATCATTAATGCAACCTTTTGTGAAAACGCTGACAATGTTGGAATAAAAACTTGAACGAGAGCAGAGTATCGTCAGGGGTAAGTTTCGCCATCTAATCCCGATGTTGGTGTAATAAGAAGGTCGATCTAGTCTCGATGCTAGAAATAACAAGTCTAACGTTAAACGCTTAAATTGATCAATTTCACGACAGTGACAATCCGCGAGCTTTTCTCTCCTCTCCTTCTCGCGGCAGGGCCGTTAGGCCCAGGAAGTGATTATCCGCAACGGGACGCTGTCAGATGAGTAGCGAGCGGTGCGGAGACGAACGGCCGGTCGGCAGGCAAAATTACCGAAAAACTTGTTTCGCGGCGAGGAACGAACGAGGTTACTAACAACCCCGCGCTCTGTCCCCTTTCCTTCCCTCCCCCACCCCTCTTTCCCGATCATCGTCGTCATCGTCGTCGGCGCATCGAGAATTATTACCGCCGTGGCGCAATCACCAGACGACCGCAGCGCGGCGGTAATATTCTGACAAATGTCTACGAGCGCGCCTCGTTATAACAAATTGATGATTCGTCCGTTCGCGTCATCGTCCAGCTCCGCTCGGAACAAAGAACAATAACGAGTCGCCCGAAAAGTAACAACGACCCTTCCCCCTCCCTCCTCCCCTCCTCCCCACCCATCTTCACAACCATCCTCGCGAAAAATATTTTTCTAGTCGTTTATTTCCTGTTTAATTTCACAATTAGGGTTTATCGTCTTCTTCTTCAATGAGCAATTAACACGCTTTTAGGGCAAAGGTGGAGAGGGTTGGTGTGTCTCTGACTGGAAACAGCTGATGCTTTTCCCTTTTGCGTTCTGCCTCCCCCCACCTCCGCCCTATCTATCTATATGTATATGCCTGGCCACCGCGATTATTCTCCTACGTCCTTCTTCGTCGTTGTCGTCGTCGTCATCGTGCGGATCGCCCTGCCAGAAAACTCCTCCCAGCCGAGGAGAGCCGCCGCCGCCGCGGCAGAGTAAGCGTCCGCGAACCATTTGAAGAACCTCGAGACGCAATATCTCGCGCGCGCGAGCGAGAAGCGAAATCGGTCCCCTCACGTACGTGCGCATACACACGCGTAGTCGCCGGGGATAATTAATACTCCAATTTGCCTTCACTCCAGTTCCTACAAAGTCTCTCAGACGCACCCGTCCGTCGCCCGTCCATCCGTCCGTCCATCCTTCCATCCGTCCATCCGTCCGTCCGTCCATCGGTCCGCGCTCTCGATTTTTTCGACCGTCTCTCGATTTCTCTCTTCCCTCCCTCTCCCTCCCCCCCCCATTCTTCCCGCGGCAAAAAGATGGCAAAAAGACGGTCTCCGTAGGAAAGAGCGAGAAAGAGAGAGAGAGAGAGAGAGAGAGAGAGAGAGAGAAGCAGAAGAAGAGATGGAAGAAGAAGAAGAAGTAGCAGAAGAAGAGACGGGCGTGTGGCGTGCGTTCGTCGTACGGGACGTGTTATTAGCTCGGCACTCTTCTCTCTTTCTCTCTCTCTCTCTCTCTCTCTCTCTCTCTCTCTCTCTCTCTCTCTCTCTCTCTCTTTTTCTTTCTCTGTACTTGTCTCTTTTTCTCCGTGCCCCTTTCTCCACTTCTCCCGTTGCCGCCCATCTCCTCTTCCTATTTCTTCCTTTCCTCCTTTTTCTTCCTCCTCCTTCTCCCTTCTTTTTTTCTCCTATATCCTATGCGGGGGCTAGAAACGCGTTTAATTAACATAGCTGGCATGGCTGCATCCCTCTTCTCTCGGGTACATCGGGCAGCCAGTCAGCTTTTACGGGCCATTGCACGCACGATGCACGTATGTATTACGAGAGCCTCTCTTTCTCTCTCTCTTCTCCACCTCCTTAACAGCCTTCTTCTTCTTCTTCCACCCTGCCTCCATCGCGGCGTGTACACGTTTAGGGTTGAAAATGTAATGAGCTTGGTACCCATGGACATCAACGCAATTCTCGAGAAAATTAATGTAAGTGGAGAATTTCCGCGAGAGATTTTTTCTTTTCGCAAAAAAAAAAAAACTTTGATTGGTGGAAACGTGGTGATTAATTAAAAGATGCGTGTCGAATCTATCTTTTGATAAACTTGAAAAGATTAATTTTCAAAGTTGATAAAATAAAAAAGTCTGACTCTTGTAAGTTTCTTCAAAAGTAAATTGCATTATATTACTCCAATTTTATTTGGTAAGTTTTTCAATTCAACATTTTTTTTTTTTTTTTAGAAATTTGACAATTAGGACAATTTTGACAGTTGATTTAGCAAGAGTCGCATTTTTGTATTAAAAAAAAAATTCTATTTCTATATTACAAAAATTTAGGGATATTTTGAAATAAAATAATTTAATAAATAAGCACAATTTTCTTTAAGAAAACGACAAAATCGGAAATTGATTATTTCGACGATAATAAGCGTTTCCTGTATGACACAAGTATTTTGAGGAAATTTTCGTCTAACTTTCATTCCTAAGACTTGGCGAAACACGCACGATAAGAATCTCCGAGTCTGTGCAAAAGATTTAATGACAACAAGCGCAGATAGAACGAGAGTTTTCCGCAGTTCTTGCATTTATTTAGTTCTTGCAAATATTCGAATCTTAAAGCTTTTTTTATCCTTTATTTTATTCGGCAAAGAAAACAAAAGGAAACATTTTACATCGCAAATAAAAAATGACAGATATGATGTAAACAAATAATTTTTTTATTTCTTAAATCATTAAAAATAATTGCTTCAAATTCATTTTTTTTTTTTTTTTTTGAAAATAAAATACAATATTTAGAATCAGAAGAAAAAGAGAGAGAGAGAGAGAGAAAGAAAGGTTAATGATTTTATTTAGAGAAAGATGATTTTTTATTTAAATCTCTGCAAATAAATTAGATACTACATATATTTATAAAAAAAAATCTCGCTCTTCTTTTTTCTCTATTTTAAATTATAATTTTTGACATTTTTTAACTATGTTATTGCAGTTTCGTATTTCCAATGTTGATATTAATAGAAATTAAACTATGTTTTGGCTCTCATGCATCTACGCATTCTTCTTTCATCTCAGAAGTGCGTGCGTGCGTGCAGAGTACCATGTGTTTTATCGAAAGAGAGAGAGAGAGAGAGGGAGAGAGAGAGAGAGAGAGAGAGAGAGAGAGAGAGAGAGCAAGAAAGAGAGAGAGAGAGAGAGCAAGAAAGAGAGACGGCGGATATAACGCACGCCTACCCACGGAAATGCGCTTTTTGACGGATCGCCCGACTAATTCGGTGGTTGTCACCGCATACGCGCGAGGATTAATGACGACCACCTAGTCGTACCCGCCGCGAATTCCTCGGAAATTCTTCATCCTCGAAGAGTAGCCCGAGGAGTATTCGCCGCTTAATTGGGACTTTGAGGCCGGCAATAATTACGATAATAATAGAGCCTTAATTCACTCGACGACTTTACACGTGTTTTGCGAAAACGAGGGAGTCTCGAGCTTTTTTCGGCTTGCAATTATTTGGATGCAATACTCGACTTTTTTTTGTGCGAAAGTCTACAAATTGCAAAATGCGAGTGATTTGTGAAATGATGTAATTTATTTTGTAAAATATAAATTGCAATGGATACTCAAAATTAAATTGTATTTATTATTAAATATTAGCTCTCAGCTTGGACAGTTACGATATGATATAAATCCCTTTAATTGACTTAAAGGGATATAGTTTAAAAAAGAAGCTTAAGCATGCACATGGAAATAATAATTATAATAATTTAAAAAAAAAAATAATTTAAGTTATAATTTAACAACAAATATAATTTTCGTAATAATATATATAAAAAAATTAATTAATCAATTGCATTGTATTATTTTTGAAAAATATTATTTAAGATCAATTTTTTTTATTGCTTGATATGTGTGTGCTTTGTGTATATAAGTGTATATGTAAATTCTATATATATATTGTTCGTGTTTTCTCTCAATATGAAACTAGTAGTGCTATCTCGTAGCATTGAAGAATAGGAGAGCTTCGAAATGTTTTTACCATTTCATGATAACTTCGAACGATTTTTGCAAGATATTTTCATAATATACTTGTACATAAAAACTTCTAAGTTTTGATTACATAAAAAAGTGATATTGCAATTTTCTGATTTTTTGTATACATTATTTTCTAAATAGAAAAAACGAAAAAATTAAAATTAATTTTTCTCCGAGCCAAAAAATCTTTTTTAATCCATTATGCAATAACTTTGAACATTATTTAAGAAATAGAATAGAATCGGAAGAAGACTAAAATTAAAAATATTGTTGAAATATACCACATATTTGTTACTTATATTTTAAACAATAATTGTATATAAATTTTATATAATTATAACATCATACAAGATTAGAAATTACATTATTATTTTAAATTAGTATATTGGTGAGATTATTGACACATTGTTATTGATAATTATTGCATTCGTAATTCGATACAAATCTATTCATTCAGGTCCAGTTTCTAATGATTTCAATGATTTCTTTCTCTCATCATATACTTCATAAATCTCAAAGTCATTTACTTTCAGAGTTTACTAAAGAAAGAATTAAAAAGAAAGTGCAATGTAATATTAATTACATCAAGCATTAATTATTACAAAATCATTATCGCATGGGAATTATAGCCCATTAATTATGCCCAAATATATATTCTGGAAAGAAAAGCACAATTTTTAATGACAGTTCGATAGAAACTAAATCGTATATAAAGTTACTTAAAAGAAGCAAGTAGCTGGTTAAAGCTCTAAAGTTGTAAATCGAAGCTGTGATGATCCCATTTGCGATCTATTTGAGAAATTTATATGAAATGTACGCTATGATGAACGATTTGGCACTTAATCTGCGATGATGTGTTCCCGCCGAGATGACCGGTGAACGAAGAAGAAGCCACGAATGACTCACAATTTTCGCTTGCAATGTCGTCACGTGATTTGACTAATACTAGAAGCAGATGCTATCACACGTCCTGAACCCTTATTCAGGGTCACACCTGGCGATTAAAGTGGACCTCGATCGTGAATGAAAAAGTGGGAACGAATAAGATATATTTTAGATAAGCCATTTTATATGCGATGTATATGAAGGAGGAAGGGGGAGGAGAGAGGAGGGGGAGTAAGACAGAGAGATGAGAGAAGAATAAGAAACACGTTAATCAAGAAAAAAGGAGCCTTACAAAAAAAAGCTCGATTGCATTGATATAGATGATTAAATTTATGCAATGCTTTGTCAGAAATTAATGATGACAGTTGTGCACATGTATAAGTGCATATGATGAGTTATTCTTTTTTTTTAATTTAGCAGAGATAATGTAATCAAGAATTTAGTGCGTGAAAGAATATTTGAAACTTTATATAAAGTTGAGCCGCGTCATAATTATTTTCGATCAGACTAATTATTAAATTAACTCCAGTGTAAAGTGCCATCTTGGACAGTGAAACTTGTAGAGAAGCTTTCTAATTATGAGATGAGAAAAATTTTATTTCGTGCATTTACATTGCATTTCTCAAAATCCTCACATAATTATTAGTATCAAGATTTATCAACACGGTGGGAAAAAATTTTTTTAATTCCTTAAAACAATTCTCTTCCGTCCACAGGTCAGATATTTACTTCCGGGATTGGAGAAGCAATAAACCCTGCCGACCCTGAAGATCGATCGACCTTCGTGCTCGGTCACGATCGGTGCATCGTAAACAGACGCGGAATGCGTCGTAGGGTGACGGAGATGTGGCGAAGGCACTTGTCGAGGGTATCCTAGAGAGGAGAAGAGAGGATCCTTCTATTTCGGGCCTCGCTCTTCTCGATGACGTCACATGGACGGAAATATCATATGGTTAGGGAGGTGCAGTCAGCGAGATCTGCCCTGTTTGCGCGGTCCAGGTCTCGATCTTTCCCGGAGTCGCGCAAAAATCTTCGACCCCGTTGCGGTTCATATAGCCACTTGTCTCGTTGAAAGGCAAAAAAAAAGGGAGAAAGAAGGACGTACCTTCAGGATCTTCTTCTTCTCCCCTTCGAGGTACTCGTTACCCCGAAACGACGTTCTCGAGGGAAGTGGGTCGCGTACAGATCTCGCCCACGCTTCGATCCCACACTTATCGCGGTCGGTCCAGGAATCTGTCAGTGGCGTATCGCGCATATCCTCGAGAGGATCGTCGCGCACGACGACGGCGAGCCAGTTAACGCGACGAGAACGTCTTTGAAGATCGAAGCAAAAGCAGGATTCATCCCCCTTTCCCAGCAAAAGAGGACTCGCTAAGCCAAGATGCCTGGCGCCGGTGGTCAGCCACCGCAGAGGACCATCTTTCGACCGCCGTGGGTCAAGGATGGTCCCAATCCGTTGCCCTTGCCCACCGCGCCCTGGACCCTCAATTCCCGCAGGGACTCCAAGCCCAAGACCGAGGAAGTTCCGGCCTTCGCTCAAGTTACGTTGAAGGTGAGTGATAAACTCGAAGAGAATCCATGACTCGAAGATATTTTCTTTCATTTTTTTAGAAACGAGTTTTTTGATAGAATATTCAAACTTCTTGGAGATGATTATATATTTTTGTGATCTTGCGAACAAGCTCTTCCTGATTTTTGTAAGAAAAACTGAAAAAAAGTAACTAAAGAGAGAAAGAGAGAGAAAGAAAAAGAGATTTTATTATAATTATAAAATATTAGTGCGTGTATATTTCCCAGTCAGTATATAATATTTATAATAAATATTCATAAGTGTTTTTCACTATTTATTTTTGAAATATTAAATAAATAATTTGTACATACTTTGTATGCGTTAAACTAAGAGAAGAAACCAGAAAATTTTTATTTGATATATTATTAAAAAATATAGATTAAATATTTTATATAATATTTATAAGTAAAAAATAATATATTGATGGTAATATTTTATAAATATTTCTCAATATTTTTATAAATATTTTTATCATATTTTTATGATAAATCTTTATGATCTGTTAAATCTAAGATCACAAAAATATTTATAAAATATTTTAATAAATATTTCTAAAATATCCGGATAATTATTATAAATATTTCGTGCTTATTTTATAAATATTGTGTGCTGTCTGGGTTTTCTGTATAAACCTTTTTTCAACCACTAACTTCATTTATAAAAATACATTACATTTTATAACAGAGAATTTATTAAATTTTATTTTTATTTTTATAATTATTAATAATCATATTTTGAAGTCAGTAATGAAAAATATATATCATACTATATTTAATAATATTTCAGTTACTAAAAAATAATTTCAACCCAAGGTAAATATCAAAATTCTTAGAAAATGACGGAATCGACTTTGGATCTACGGCAATTATTTAAAGAAAAGAACGAGTTTATTCATTAAACATATATCGCGGCTTTTCTTCGCGTTGAAAGGTAATACAATCCGCTTCTGTTTTTACCGAAAACACGCATGAGTAGCCCGTATACTATGTGTCTTTTGCAGTCTTTTTTCCATTCAGATATTGGGTTTCAAAGTCAGCGGACTTCGCTGTACTAACACTACCGTGATATTAATAGCCGATGTAGGTGTCTTGCAACGAGTTAACGCGATAAACATTTCTGATGGCGCACAATTCGTTGTATCCAAACAGTGCACTTCAAGCTACGCCATTTACGCCGATTAATAAAAAAAAAAATGCGCTCCTTTATGGACATTTTTTTTTCTTCCTTTGCACCAAAAGCTATGATTATTCGAGTGAAAAATAGCTTTCCTTATTTGTTTTGTAAATAAAAATTATTATGAATTTCCGAAACATTATTTCAATTTATATATATATATATATATATATATATATATTTATTGCTATATTATATTTATTTCTCTATAACGTATTACATGAAAAAATTTTTAAAGCGATTACTTCGATCTCTGGATGGTGATCCACGAGAGATCATAAAGATACATAGAGTTACAAAATTAATATATATAACACATCACTCAATAAGTCCCCGGTCTGACACATGTATGGCAACATTGTTGACAGACCCACGTGATTTCTAAAAAAAAAAATTGTTTTTCTTAGTTAGACCGGAGACTTATTGAGTGATGTGTTACATGTAACACGAGATCCGAGATAACACGAGATAAAAAAAAAAAAAAAACATGACACGCTGAAAATCTCAGTAGCATAAGATTTTGCAGATAAAGATTTTTAGTTCAATTAATATCATGATATTGTTGATCATCTGATATTAAGATCATCAATTGAACAGATTAAATCCGAAATATAAATTTTAATTTTAAAAGAGAAAAAAAGAGAGAGAGAGTCCTTATATATTTTTTTTATTATTAAACTATTCATTATTTTTATTTATTTTAATCGCATATATTTTTCTAATCATACATGAATATATTACGTTGAAATTTTATAACTGCATATCAATTTTAAGATATATGTACTATATTCCCAAACTGCATATAATACTTACAAAATATATACAAAATATTTATAATAACTATTTAAATATTTTATAATAGATATTTACAAAATATTTTGTAAATATTTTTGTGACCTTAGATTCAATAAATCATAAAAATTTATCATAAATATTACAAAAATATTTATAAAATATATTGAGAAATATTTGCAAAATATTATTATTAATATTTATCTTTTACTTATCATAAATATTATATAAAATATTTAATCGCTATTTTAATAATATATCGAATAAGGTTTTTATCATTTCTTCTCTTAAAGTATACAAAATATATGTATAAAATTCTTATATAATATTTCAGAAATTAAAGTACTTTTTAAATAGTAAAAAATATTTATCATAAATATTATGCCCTGCCTGGATTTGATACTTAATTTAATTAATTACAGAATGGCAAGCGGTGAGCGGATAACAATTGCAAACCAAATGAAAAAAAAATTTTGAGAAAATTCCATAGCGCTCAAGCGGTTAATAAAAGTTCGTGAAAGTATTCGTGTATGTTAGAGACGTGCCTGTCAATACAACTCCGTTTTCTTAACGCGAAGGAAAGTGAGATTCGTCGTACGCGCGCTCGCGTATAAGCCTCTGGGTCATGATTATTTAAAGAACACGCGTTTCTATTTCAAATGACTCGCCAGCTGCGTCTTCCGCCAGTTTCTTAACACGTTTATATCGCAATCTCATCTTAATTTATGTGAAATCGTTAATGCAACGTGGATCGCGGATGTATGGAGAGGAATTTTGTAGAAAAGAAAAAATTTGCGGGCGAGCAAATTTTTATGGCAATAGAAATCATTCGTGAAAATCTTCCGAGGATCTCAAAAAATTGAACGATGATCACTCCCACGAGAATCACTTATCTGAAAGGAAATAAAAAATAAAAATTTGAAACTCCGCGTCGATAACGTCTAACAATAAGCTGAACAATGTGACATCTCGATAAAATTCAATGTGGATTATTTAAAGCCGGTATTACGAGCTCTTCGAGACTTGCCAAGAAAAGTCTTCAGATTTCTCTTTCTTTTTGTCTCTCTTTCTCTGTGATCTCTCCGTCTGAATAATCGAGAGAAGAGGGATAGGAGATGGGCGACAATTAATCGTTTTCTTTTCCACCCGGCGCCATCGTAAAAAAAAATATATATATATATATATTTTATAAACATGCGAAAAATTGATTTATGTTGCGAGAGTGTCGCGAAAACGCAAGCTA
>JBCAUJ010000014.1:6069955-6088603 GCA_038406275.1 Cataglyphis albicans | reverse complement strand
TGATTTGTCAACTAGTATGCAAGCACTGGAAGATGGTGATACAGAATTACGTTTGGTGGAAGAAGGCGGGATTAGTACTAAATAAATTATTTTCGCGTCGTAAGGAGATACCTTGGAAAGTGTTCTATCTCATATGCAAAACAAAACCACCGTTCGAGAGAAAGAATCTGTTGAAGAATCATTCCGGCGAGAAACGTCTTAAATATTGGAAGATTTTCCATTACTCTACTTCCATTAATCCATTAATCACTTGTTGGAAAATCGAGAATCCGCCCTCCGGTGTGACGGAATTACCGTTGACCGAACCGTTATTTGAAGGAAATCAGTACTGTTTTGCGACTTTTCGCGATATCAGAATCCATTCGGAATTAGAACTCAGTGATCCAATTACTAACAAAATACAGCGAATTCATGTAGTGTCCGAAGGATTCGATCCATATATTCTGGATGTTTTGCAACCACCTATAATGGTAATGTCACTAATTGCATTGAATTATTTAATTCAAAATGCTCTATAAAATTCTTAAAATAAAAATATTTTTAAATCATAATATCTTGTATATTACAGATTAGTGAATGGTATTGTTGTCAAAAAAACTTCCCAGCGGTATATGAATGCAAGATTGAATTGTTAAGCCGACCGAAAACACGTTCACTAAGCGATGCTTTAGACAGGTTCCAATTTAGAGATGTCATTGAAGGAGAAAAATTAGGCAAATGGCAATATGTGAATACCCATGAAATTTTTAGTTTCACTTGATAATTTTAAAATATGTTACCTTTAATTTTTGTTGTTTTTATATGTGTGCTTTTTATGCATAAATAGATGTCGCATGTATTTACAAACTATGGATGTGGTCTGAGATGGATTATGTTTATGCACAATGGAGCATACCATTTACCAATTAAAGATCCAATTTATTATGGTTGCAAAATGGCTGGAGCGTGTGTACGTATAATGATTCCTTAGATTACACATACAGAGACTCATCATCAATCCTTCTAAAAAGTACAGAAATATTATCATAAAACGTAATAATAAATAAAGTAATAGTAAATAAAATTATATCGTTCAGAGTAAAATTTATACTTAAGATGTAAAAAATTTTGTAAAAAAAAATGATATATAACAATAAAAACTATTTTTTGCAAAAATCTATCTATTATCAAAACATAGATTTTTATTGTTATTGGTTTTGTTTATGAGTAAATAATTTTATATATATAAGAGAAATTAATTGTCTTTAAAATTCTTAATAAAATAGAGTTGTTGGGCAAGAACGTGTTTTCCACATTTTACAATATAAATAATACGAATGTAACTAGAATGCTATTTCGATCAATTTATATAATGCGGATTCTTAATGCACATACTATTCCTTTGGATAAAGGCTCAAAGTAGAAGCTATTATCCAATTTGTTGTTTTCCTAATCAAATAAACATATATTCTTTTGTAAAGAGTGTGATTAAACTTCTATTGGTAGCAGTTCTCGATACATCTTGATTCAACATTTTTAATCTCTGTATTATATTATATATTTTTAATGAGAATTAAATTAAAACTGATTCGCACTATCGTATATCATATCAATATTCAGTACTCCAGTATTAATTTTCAGTACTGACAGTGATTTACGGTGCGCAGTCGCAGTAGCGCAACTCCTTATCGGCGCCTTTGATGTTTATGTTAAACGGAGTGCGCACGCGCGAAATAAATAAGTTGCTCGGTAATGCCATCTGTATTTCTATCTCACTTATTCTTTCGTTTTTCGTTCTTTCTCTAACTCGTTGATGTATATGCAGCAGAGAGAAGCCTGAGAGCGGCCATTCCATTTTTCGTACGCTAGCCGATCCGAGCGCCTCCGCGCTCGTGATGTTTCGTTGTCGACTCTGAAATGACGTTAGCAGCTTCTTGATTATGGCGGGAAAATGCAAAATTCATTCAAGAAATGAAGTGAATAATTTTTTCTTCTCCTAATAAAGCGAAACGTTTTCTATTAGTGAAAAAATATTGTGCGTCACAAGAAAATCGTAAACTCTCGCTTCCAACTTTTTTTAAACAGATATACAGTGAGGAATAGGAAATATATAGTAATTGAAGGGTGATGTGAATAAAATTAAGCATCTTTTAAAAATCAAAATTATATTTGAGAATCAAATGACTATTGCTATCGTGCATTACATGTATTATACAATGTGTTACAGTGTGACAATTTCTTAAGTTTCATTGAAACTTATTAAATTGTCTAAGAAAGAAAAAAAAAACATGACTTTTTCATTTGCGGTAATATATCCTTGACCAAAATAATTGAGAATGGCGTTTACCATAACCATTTTGAAATATTATAATACAAACACGTAACATAATGAGAATGAACAATTTTATGGGATGCATGGTATTATTTTAATTGGCATCTATTCGTTTATCGCTTTTGTTGACTTTACATAAAATCGAACATATAAAATACTTGCAAAAAATAAATGAAGAGCGAGGAAAAGAGACAGATGAAACATGCATTTTTATATAAAAAGCAGGTATATGTATGTATATACATCGATTTGCGCAGAAAATCTGACGTCGCTTATGAGTTGCAGCTTAGATCAAAAATTAAAATTCGGAATATAGATGTTTTCGACACGTAGAGATCATCTATCTAACGTTATGAAACGATACAGTTCACTGTGTATGTATATACGGCGCACGTTTACGAATAAATATATCTATGTGATTGCAGTTAGTTTTCTTGTTTTTATGCTTTTTTGAATGAGATGTTCGAAGAACTTATATCGGATAAATAATTATTCTTGAGCACTTTCGTTTTCCAATACTTTTTATGCAAAAAATACTGATGAACAACAATTCGAAGGAATTTCTATATTCTATCCACTTCCATATACTTTATCAGGTTTTGATAAATGAATCTTATCTTTGTAATTTAATTCTACACAAAGTCGAGAAAAGAAAAAAAAGTTATAAAATGAGTTATTGATTTCTTTATATGATATTCAGAATCTAGAAAGAATATATGATTAGAGAAAAAAATGTCTTTTTACATTATTTTAAATAATTTGTAAGATTTATGATATGCTTAACTAAGTAGATCAGATGTAAAAAATACATAACGAAAATAAATTATTAATATCAAATATAATATGTTTGAAAATCGCAAGTATTTGCAATAGAAAGAAAAGAATACTATGAAGAAATCTAAGTCATGAAGGAATTGTTCTTGCATTTAATCTTATCTAAATAAAACTGTATTATCCAAATGAAAAATGTGTGTTAGGTCTTTCCTATTATACATGCATGATATGAGATGATATCTATAAATTCTCTCGTGCAAAATAAATAATCACTGATCGTAGCATGATGTACTATTATGACTGTAATTCGCGAATGATATCTCTACGCGACGATAACCAGATTGCACTAAATAATAACTCGCTTATAAGCCCCGCGTTCTTTCACGTGCCTATAAATTCAGTTTTGATCTTTTTCTCCTCCACCAGCTTAACGTCCGTCACGTGTAAATTGTGCTCGCTCTTCGCGGCGAACTTGATGACAGCTTGCGTCGATACTTGGGTGGTGTGCCGTAGATCCAAGCGTTTAAGTGCCTTACATCTCGCCAAGTGATCGAGAGTCGTTTCGGTGAGTAATTTACAGTTTGCCAGATTTAATGATGTCAAGTTTGGCAATGATGTCAATTGCGCTACGCCAGAATCAGTAAGTCTGCCGATTGAAGAAAGGTCCAGGGTTTCGAGATCCGAGAGATGCTGAATTATGTGTTTCACTCCTCGATCCGTAAGATCGCATCCAGCCAAAGACAGATTTTTTAAATGCTTTAATCGCGATGTCTTATCGATGAGACCAGGCCTTGAATCTGTCGGTGAATCTAAGACCTCTTGCAGAACAGCATCATTCAAATAAGTAACATAACTCAAGTTAAGTGTTTCTAAAGGCGGACAGCTGCAGCTTTTCAGAGCGCGAATACCGGACCAAGTGCAGCCCTGAAGGGATAATGTTCTTAACTGCGGTAATCTACTCAACAGCCATGCTAACTGCATCTTATTGATCTTGGTCCAGTCAAGCGAAAGACTCTCAGGTTGTCGTCGGATGATGGCGGTCAAGTGTATGGACCTTAGGTTATAATGTGACATATTGATCTTCTTCCATAGACTGGGATCTATACTATATCTCGCCCAGGTACGGCAAACCAAGGCACAATTAAGTAGATCCTTTATGTCGAGGTATCGAAATACCGCAAGCATTGCCGTTTTGTTGAACACTGAATTCTGCTGCTTTGATTCGCTATCTGTTTCTTGAATAGGTAGCGGTGGCACCGGCGCTGGCCTGACCACCACGTGCGCCTTCACTAGAGATCTACTACTCGAAGCGATCAACTGCATAGCCAGTTGAATGCGTTGCTGAGTCATTTTCTGCTCACCTTCGGCTGGCTCCCCAGGCGAATCGTTCCATGCCTGAAGAAAACGAACCAACACGAACGCAAAATTTATACAGGAGCGCCCTATATAACGCAACTAGAGATATATCTTCAGATCTAGTTACGTAAAAATGTATAAAAATTATTGTATTAAAGAATAAGATATTTTATTAAGCAAAGATCTCCTTATAAATTTTTATAAAATTGATTTACCTCGGTGGGGTCAGGCCTTGATCGTTTACTCGGTGTCATAGCCCGTTCAGAGTCTGTGGAAGGGACTGAAGAAGCTGCACTGGACACTGATAATTTTCGTGCGCGAGCCTTTGGCTGACGCGGCCGATAATCTAAGTTTCGACCTCGCTCGCAACACTGGGGACATTCCCAACTATTTGGCAAATCGTCATTCACTGTTATTTCCTCCGAATCCAAACCTATACATTCTGGATGCACAATGTCGAAACACATCGAACACTCCATTAAACTAGACGGTGCCGTGGGAACTGGTTTACCTGAAATTAACATTTGATCAAATAATTATTTGATCTAGGAGTATGTTATTTGTTGTCATAAATAATATATTTAATTGCAAATCATACATACCCATTAATGGCGCTGGTGGTTGTTTCCAACCATCCAATTGACAGACTTTACAAGCTGATGTAACGGGCAACATAGGCCTTAAGCACTGGCGCATTAAACACGTTTGTTTGGCACGTCCACTACCTCCAAATTTCACCATATCTTGGCAATAAACGCATTCACGACAATCTTGTCTAGTGCATGCTTCGCATTTCTTGCATCTAGTACGTCTCCTGCGCGGAAACGCTCTTTCGGATTTTTCAGAGTGATGCCTTTGCATCTTTACAAAACCTTTTCTGGTTACTCTCATACGTTCCTACAAGAGTAGCGAGATTAAAGAAATAGTCAAACAATATGTGTTTATTTCAATTATCTATGTGTAGTAAATAATGGATAGACACCCTGTCTGCGATAGTCAAGGGTGGCGGTGGCGGCAACACAGGGTTGCCCGTCACAGCCGCTTCTGGACTGTCGTTCCTATGTTGTTCTACCAAACATCGAACGTCATGAATAAGAGCAACCGGATCACGTATCAATTCTGGGACATTTTTCTTCGTCGACGGCAGTGAATGCAAATACATAACTATCGCTTTTAAGCCATGCAACTCAAACGGTGTTATATGTATATGCTGGTGCTGTTGTGGAACTGAGTGCTGCCGTTGCGATTCGGATATTTCCAAATGAGTCCTACCCAAAAGCACATGCACGTATCTTTCAAGAACATACCTGTAAAAATATATAAATATTTGCAATAATACACATCAATTATATCAATATTAATAACATTTATATTATTAATAATATTTATATAATTGATTCTTACCATAACATTTCTGTGAAGAATGGATATCGAAATTTTTGTGGCACTTTTGTGTGCTCTTCCACTTGCGCCACTTTCAATTGCTTCTCTATGCCAAAACTATGGAGAAAGTTTCCACCGAAAACCAAAGAATCCTGAGGAGTGTATACAGCGTGTATCCAACCAGTTGGTATGAACAGCGTCATACCAGCTGTTAGACTTATCCTGCCACATCTGTCTACCATATCACCGAAAAAAACATCCGACTGTTTACCACTCAACACCCATTCTTGATAAAGAGCCAAGTTTTTCTCAGTTGGTGGAATCAGCCAGAATATTTTGCCACCACGCAGAATGTGATACCACACACTTGTACCACCAAAATCAACGTGAAAGTCAGTGTAACAACCTTTCACCGACATTAAACAGTATTTTTGCACTTTTGGATACATCATGTCTTCTAAAAGATTTGTAGATTCCACTTGAGCATCTTTCAAATGCCTTGGCCACACTACATCTACCCAATCGACTTGTCGCACTAATGCAGGTGACTGTACATAATTCTCTAACTTGGTGTGACTAAACTCTAAGGAAATCACATTCAACAGACGCTCCTTGTTAGAATCCTCATAATACTTTTGCCATTCTTTCATTGTCATATCTTCGTTCTTTTGAGTATTAACATCCATAACATCCAGTATTCTCTTAGAACCTATCGTACAAATATTATTAATCTGCTATATGTAATATTTTCTTTTCCATACCTAGAACTTACCGACGCAAGTTCTCACATCGTTGATGGAGAAATTTGAACTGGGCACTCGCAATCCCAGCCCTGACTTCTCCTTAAACAGCAACGGTATCTGCAGACCGTATTTTTGCAAATACATGAGATTTAGCTCCGGTCCAGTCATCTCACGAAAGAGGCCACTGAAATTGTTCAGGTCATATCTCTCGCATTCGATCTTCTCATCGAGCTGAAAAGTTCTGCGGCCTTCGATTTCCTCGTCGCCTAAGGTCCAGTCATCCGTGTACAATTTTCTAGTTCTTTCCCGCTGCAAATGGAATCACATAAGCAATGAGAAAAACACGCTCGGTCGAATTGTTTCGACGCCGGGATTCGCGCGTGCTCTTTGTTTACCAATTGGCGCCTCTTCGGCAGCGGAGCGGACTCATCGGCCATTGCGGACACGCTGTCAGAAACGTATCACCGGAATATCATCGGACACTCGGTGGAGCGTTGATACGGCAAAGACAAACAGACGCGAGGCAATCCTTAATCGACTATACGCTCATTTATCATTTACATGTCAAGCCTGATGCGCTAGTGACGTCGTACACACACGTTTTTTGTCCGCATTCACTCTTCCAGCGAGACGACCACGCCATTTTACTGCCGGCCAGTGCTGCCAACTGCATGCTCTTGTGCGCTTCAGATTGTCGCAGGTCGCGGAGTAGTCTTCGCGATTTTTTGCCTGAGCACGTACGGTCTGGGCGTTTCATTAAAACGACAGAAAAGAATTTTCCAGGACTATTTACAGGACACGTTAATTTACAATGAATAATATACTTTCATATTTTATCAAATGCCAAAACCCAGACAGCACACGATAATTATAAAATATGTATAAAATATTTATAATAATTATTAAAATACTTTATATTTATCAAAATAATTTTGTGATCTTAAATTTTAAAATAGATCATAAAGATTTATTATAAATATTATAAAAATATTTATAAAAAAACAATCCTATTAATATTTATATTTTTTACTTATCATAAATATTATATAAAATATTTAAAATCTGTATTTTAAATAATATATCGAATAAAGTTTTTATGATTTTTTATCTTAATGTATACGAAATATAAAATATATAATATTTGAAAAAATAAATAGTAAAAAATATTTATGAATATTTGTCATAAATATTGTGTACTGTCTGAGTTGACGCAATATTAAGGTAAGTTGTAAAATTACTGTTGAAGCAGTTCTAAATATTAAATTACTTATTATGTACGCGCGCGTTCATAGTGTAATTGCCGTATTGTTCTGACAATTCGAAATGTGCGCATGCGCAGTCGCCATATTATTTCGCAACGCGCCACGTCCCGATTGTGATCAAGGTGTAGCAGCTCCGCGATTTTTATCGCGTTTTTCTTGTAAAAGTAGAAAAATATTCGGGAATAAAGTGTCAGGCGATCGTTGTTAATTAAATCGGGCGACATAATTAATTATGTGTTTTTCATATCCGAGTGAGCGAACGCTTTTCATCGCGACGATGGATCGAATGAATAAGGGAAAGATACAGCATCGATAAATCTTTTGCGCGGGAAGAGGTAAGTAAATTTATTCGCATATTTTATTAAAAATTAAATATATTTAGAAGATAAAGAGTATATGTATTATTACTTTCTCAATTTACAAAAAACTTTTTTATGTGCATATGCGTGTTATATTTTATTGTACCAGATAATTTCATATAATTATTTTAATCTTTTTTATATAATATATATTATTTCTGAGAGATATCACACTTGATAGATACAAAATACTTTATTTACAGTATTTATTGATTGATAATTGCTATATTTATAGCTACATATCTTATTTATTTATATATAATTAGAATAATTCTAATTTTATTTTTTTTTATAATTGTAATTTTTTGTTAAATTAATCTTTACACTAGATGTTATTTATCTTAATATTTATTAAATAGATTTCTTTAGGATCATTTTTGTCCTTTTAATTATTATTATTTTTGCCATATGTCAATATAATTAATGCAAAAATATCGTGTATGCAAATGTCAAGCTGAATGTTTTAATGATGTATTTTTTAGCCTCTTCATAGCCTCATCATTATACTACTGTTTGTCATTGAAAAGTTATTCGACAACTTTGAGACACTTTGTATATAAATAATTTTGTATTATATTTGTTGTCGGAGTTCATTAGAATTTTCGCGCTTATACGTATATATGCGTGCTTGTCCTGTTCGCGCATACGCGAAGAATCCTGTGTTCAGCACAACACCGATTCGGCCTTTGCTCCAAAATTTAAATATGGCGACAACCATGGAAATCGACGACGATGAGTGTGATTTACCAACCTCTAGCAGCGGAAAAGGCGAGAAGAAGCGTTTCGAAGTCAAGAAGGTCAGTAAAAACACGTCGATAGATTGCACGAAATTGAGATTATGCTGATAGTCGTCTTATAGCATGTAAATATAATTCCTAACCTTATTTCCGCTTTGTCACTCCTTGTTCCTCTGTATACATGTGTATTTATTATCTTTCATGCAATTAAATATGACTATTTTGTTTATTTCAGTGGAATGCAGTAGCATTATGGGCTTGGGGTAAGAATTATAATCAGTCATTAGCATTTTACAATCCCTAATATACAGCGAATAGTCTCTAATACGTAGACTTTCAGATATCGTTGTGGATAACTGTGCTATATGTCGCAATCACATTATGGATCTCTGCATTGAGTGCCAAGCAAACCAGGCATCTGCCACAAGCGAGGAGTGCACAGTGGCCTGGGGTGTATGCAATGTAAATATGATACTTAACATTACAGTATTATGTAGACAATACTATGAATCTTTTGAATTATTATATAAATGCAACTTCTTTCTTTAGCACGCTTTTCATTTCCATTGCATTTCACGTTGGTTGAAAACACGGCAAGTTTGTCCACTTGACAATCGTGAGTGGGAATTTCAGAAGTAAGTAAATTTTATACATGCAATAAAATTTAAATTTTACGTATGGATTTTATTTTATCGAGTATCTTATTTTGCATACAAATGTTTAAATTATAAATTTATTTAAATAATAGATTTACATAGTATGTAAATAAACAATCTTCATCTATATATATATATATAAAATTTTTATACTGACTATAATTTTTGCGTTACATTTAAAATAAACAGTTATATATATCTAGGATACTTGGTAATTTTGCTATTTCTCTTTACAGATATGGTCATTAATCAGATGTATTCAGATGTGCAAAGCCAGCCTTTTCAGCAAGTCAGATTAAATATAATTTGTAATTGTATACTATAGAAAATTATTTTTTCACATGGACGAATGTAATAAAACAAAAAAAAAACGAAAGAAACACAAAAGAACATATGCACAGTCAAATTTATCACTTTTTTTATCATTAGGCAAAAATTTAATTGATAGCAAATATATAATTAATTTCAAAGTTTATCGTATTTAATTTCTAATATTATATTATATAATTTGTTATAATAATAAGATTATAATAATAAATAAACACCATAAAATACTTCTAATAATTTACTTAAAGCATGTGACCATTTAAAAAAATAGAAATTGTATATCAATAATAATGTCTTAAATTTATTGTAAAACAAACAAATTAATTTTAATGCGATCTTTACTTAATATTTTTATTTAATATTTTTATTAAAAAAAACATATCTTATACGTTGAAACACGTTTTGACATTGGACACTATTTGTATTTTTTTCTGTGATAGAGAACTTTTTAAATCGTAAATCCGGATTAATGCGATTATCCGATCTTTCAGACATTTCGTCTAGTAAAAGTTTCGTC
Organism: Cataglyphis albicans; assembly: GCA_038406275.1. Taxonomy (NCBI): domain Eukaryota; kingdom Metazoa; phylum Arthropoda; class Insecta; order Hymenoptera; family Formicidae; genus Cataglyphis; species Cataglyphis albicans. Next base: position 6,078,178 of record JBCAUJ010000014.1, on the reverse strand, counting down.
CCGTTCTGTTGTAAGAACGTCACGAAGTGAATGTGAAAGGAGTGTGAGATGATAGCTATACTCTTTTCACCTTTGAATCATATCCTCTTTCCATTACAGGTTCATCTTTATGTGATAATTTTAATTCCAAAATAAATTTATTTGAGAAGGGGATTCTTGTCTAATTTTTATATAAATTACAAGAAAGTATTTTATAAAATAATCCTTTGATTCTTTTAATAATTTACTTCTTATGATGTGCTGTTTATATTTAAATTAAATATTATATCCCTTATATAATGTGGGCATGCCTTAAGGTATATTAATAGCAATGACATTTATTTATTTAACATAGTTTGATGTATATCTTTATTACGCTCAAGGCGATTCCGCAAATCCATGCTGATGCGAATACGTTGCTCCTTAACGAGATAACGGGTATCGTCGTTCCGTGACGTCATGTCGTAAGGGCGATCGATCGTACGAAGATCATCTCTCGAATCCCTTTTCCAGTTCTAGGGCATTCAGCAGGAGGCTGGTACTGCTATACTGGTATAGGCAATACTTATCAGGCGGGTGGAACCGGGGGTAGTCCCGACGAGCCGGCTTCTAATCTGGGCATACAGCGAAAATTACATCTTCTTGCACAGGAGAGCCAGGGGGGAGGGAGAGGCGGTCGACATCTGCTTAGAGAGAGCAACGGTAAGCTTCTTTCATCTCAATTCTTACTTTTCTGTCGTCTGACTTTAGATCTCGGCGCCTTATTCGGGGATTCGCACGATTGCTGGATAAAAACAAAAAGAGAGAGAGAGAGAGAGCGAGCAGTCCCTGCACACCTGTTCTGAAAGTCTTGTGAATAATCAGGCGTGGGAAGAGGCTCGAGGGCGAGATCATGCCTGCCCACTCGAAGACAATATCTAACAAGGATTCCGTAGGTGGTCCGGTCGGTCGGTTGATCGGATCATTAGATGGATTTTATATTAGTTTATGTCAGAGTTCAAAGTAATTTTTTTAAGCGTTCATAAAAACAAATGACAGATGGATTTCTTTGCGAGCAAGCTAACCGGATGAAGCAATATTTTCAGAAGCGCTCTTTCGCAAAATTACCCTTTAGAATTGATTTAAGTAGAAAAATTGATTATAATTCTTTGGATGTGAAAATGATGACGACATATAAAAATATAAAAGAAAAATAAAGTAGTTACGTACATTTAGTTTTGGTGAAAGACAAAACATTTTGTCGATAAATATCAATTTTTTTCTCTTTTTTTTCTCTTTTTATTTTTTATCGTAACGCGTATTATCATTATAAAATATAAAAAAATCGTCAGTCTCGTTCATATTTTTGTTAACTATAATATTATGGAACATAGTAGGAAAATAATATATTGATCAAATTTAGATTTAAAAAATAGCACAGTTATATGAATTAAATTTGATTGATTCGTAATAAAATAAAAGTCATATTTTATATTACATCGATATTGAAAGTTTTGTTCAAATACTCTACTTTTTTTTTTAAGTGTGTGTCATTCAGTATTTATATAATTATTACTTTTAAATTTAAATTTTCTTATTCTTTAAAATAAATAACTATCAGAAAACAGAGGCAAGAAATATAGGTATATATATACACATACATATTTATAAAATGTATATGTTAAAAAAAAAAAAATATATATATATAAAATAAATATTTATTAGAGTTACTTTTTTGCATTATATCTTTGATAAAAAAAATTGACCAACAAATTTGTTATTAAAAAAAGATATTTATTATTTTGTGGACACCCGCACTCGTATAGAGAAAATAAAAGAGCTAATAGTTTTGTAACAAATAAATCTGAATAATTCTTGCCGCTTCCATTTTCAGTTGCTACGCTCGAAATTCGCCAATGCAAAAACACTTTGTCTAAGCGCAGTTAGGGCACGTCAAGAGTAATGCCCCGGGTGAGAGCGTCGATTTTTCGGCGTCGTGGATTTTGCTTGTCACAGCTCGTAGCGGCAGGTGCGTACACTCGCCCGTAATATTTACCTGGGAGCGCAAGAGATGGGATATAAATATGATTTTCGTCCTCGACGACAGCGAATGAGGGGCGATGGGGACAAGGAGAGTAAGACGGAGGGAAGGGAGAAAGATAGAGGGGGGGTGGAAAGGTTGATAGGGAGAGTAGGTCGTCGGTGCGGAGGCGCGCGAGGGCCTCATTTCCGGCGGAAACAGAGGTTCTCTCATCCCCTCCCCTCCCCCCTCCCCCCCCGGATAAAAGTCACCCCACCGATCTGCGTTTGGCCTCGTTCTCTCTCTCTCTCTCTCTCTCTCTTGTTTCAGGTACGACGGCGGTGGTGGCGGCAAAGGCCAATCGAATTAAATACATTCCCGCGAAGGATCGTCCAATCCGAAGACGGTGCCTCCGCGGTTTTTGTCCCGCCGTCGATACCGCAACCGTCCCTTTCTACTTCCCCTTAAATCTTAGTGTAAATCTACTTTCTGAGGGTAAATTTACTCTGCAAAGCTGGTTAAGGCTGTTAAGCTGTCGTCACTGCGCTACACCTGAAACTCGATTAGCTGAAATCCTTAGAATTTCATCCTTACTTATCGTAACGCACTACTGATACTTTTACCTGCGAAATAATCTTCATCCTTACATTTTAACATTAATACTCGACGAATTAGTGTGAAACATTATACTGTTATCAAGTTCTGACTCAAAATTCTCCGTCTTTTGTCATGATGTTGTAATATTTTGACATTAAAAGCACACTATACATATATTTACTAAGCCATTATATATATTTCCATGAGAAATATAGAAGATTCCCAAGTATTTTCTCTTCTTAGGCTTAACACGCTATTCCTTAAAATTTTTTGAAATAATTTTGAGCAAAATTTTAAGCAGTTAAAAATATTAAAAAATTAAAATTTTAAATAGTTAAAAATACATTTCTAATATCACAAGCTCTTATTCCTCACACTTATTTTTAAACAATTGTTTCACAATGATAATTATCATTTTTATCGATTAATCTGATAAATTTATCGATACTTATTTATAATTATTAAACAGCATTATTTATAACGCTCACAATTTTATTTAACAAATAGAAACCGACGGTCTTCTCAGTTAGTATAATATTTGTCTATTTTATTTGGGTAGCCGCGATTATCGCTCCGCGTGCAAGAAGGGGGTCAGGAATTTTTCAACGTTGTGTGTTGTATTATTTAAAAAAGCGACGCTCTTGGTAGAGGAGAGGGAGAGAGCTGCGAGCGGAAGCCATCCATTATCCGTAGTCCCGATAAATCCCGCCGAGGTGTTCGAGCTCCTTGTGTTTGGCGGATATATCAAGGTTTCCTTCGCCTCGTCCCCTCTTGCTAGGGCGCGATCGCCGTCGACCTTTTCTACTTGTTTCCGTCCGCCGTCGCGGACTTTCGAATCAGCGATGCGATTCAGGATAAATGCATCGATAAATCGAGAGATTTCATTCTCGAACGTTGACGACTGTCGCTTCCTAAAAAAAAAAAAAAAAAAAAATGATGCGTGCTATATTATAGGCAAAATAATTAGATAATAAAAAAGTGGAGGTAAAAGAAGATAGGCATGCATTTTATATCGAAACTTTGAGGAGAAAGAGACGATATGGGCTCGCGGGTAAAAAATATATAATTTTACTTTGATCGACTTATTTTCTTCAATTATAAATTACTGCTTCTCCGAAATCGGCCAAGTGCATCCTTATTAAACGAGAAAATTTAGTAGACGACGATGTAGAAATAAACTTCAAAACTTTTGCGAATATAATTTTTTTTCCGGACTCGAAGGGGGACAGGGCGGCTCGTGCAGATTAATTTTTGCGAATACAGCGGCAAGATTTGATTTAAATCTGTCCGAGCGCGTACCTAAATTGGTCTCCTGCGGGAGACAGCGTCGTTTTGCCTTATCCTCGCGACTTCTGCCGAGATTTCTCTCCCCCCTCCTCCCCCCCCCCCGGCATCGAGAGATTTTTCACACCGATGTTACACGATGTTGGTGGAGAGGACACGGGTTGTAGTTGTAGCAACGGTAAATCCTCGTTAGATCCGCGAGAAAAACAAAGGTGAAGGTGGACGAGCCCCAACCGACTTGGCGATATTCTTTTCCTTCTCTCTCTCTTCGGCTTTCTTACCGCGCGAAAAGGGTTGTTTGCCCTCTTGCCGGCAAATTTGTGCCGGTTTCCGGCTTTTTGTTATCTCCCAGCTTCTCCCCGCTTTTACGTTCTGAAATATTATATTATTATATCAAGTCATTAATAAAAAAAATAACGCTACATCATTCCAGCCTATGTAAAATTAATTTTCATTGCTTAATTAATTTTATATTTCTTCCTTATATGTAAAAATTATGTATACACTTTAGTAATTAGCTAGACAATGATAAATTGAACAAATTTTAATTATTATACGCTATTATTTAAATTCTTTTTAATACCAATTTGTATAATTTATTTTACTCTACTTAAAAAAGATTATAGAATATAATGTTTAAATTATTTTCAGAATAAAAATTATCTCTCCATTTTTTAACATATCAGAAAAGTATATTTGTTAAAAATTAATTTATTATTATTTTTCTTTTCTGAATTTTTTATGTTCTAAGGGAAGTGAACTTATATAAATTTAATTAATTAAGAAAATTTTATTAATTTGTCACATTTTTTTCCGGCGATTTATTCTCATATAATATATTTTATATTTTTATTATAATTACTAATTTATTGAAAGTACACAATATTTTTTTCTCCATAAAAATTTGGGAAAAAATAATAATAAATATTATAAATTTTTATTTATTATAAATTATTATAAATTTATAAAACACATTATATATAAATATCTTTGTCATCAAAACAATTTAAATTATAGTTTTTAAACAAACATTAAATGTGATATGCAATGAAATATAATTTATAATTTTATAAGATCGAAATTACTTGATATTTAAGTAACAGAATATTTGGCGTACATTTATTTATTGTACGTTAAATATTTTATAGCGGCAACAAAAGAATATATATATATATATATGTATATTATATTGGTAAACACAAGCTCATGTTTGGTGTACTTTTTGTTTTTGTTATGATCGCCTTACTATTGCCCCCACCAATTGGGGCGATAAGACTCGAGATTATAACGCGTAGCGCTTCATGAATTGTCACATTATTTATCGGAGCACAGTCGCGAAAGATACTAATCATTTCTACAATTAAACGATGCTAACCGATATGGCGATTTGTTAAATTTATCGAAATTAATAAATTTATAATTAGATTTATATTTTTATCTATCAATCGCGCAGCATAAAGCGAGCGTTTATACATACGTTTTTAATTAAAACGCGTAATTTGCAGGATTTATTTTATTGATTTCTATCGCGCTAGCAGTCAGCGAAACACGGGATTTATATTTTCGAATATTGCAATCTCTATCTAGACTTGTACATTTACTCGTTCATGCCGTAATACGAGATAGTAATCTCTCTAAAACGTAATTGTATACTATTTGTAAGCAACAGGTGTAGCATGACTGGCGAGAGACTTGCTATTTTCGAATCGTTGTTATATTAATTTGCGAATATAATAGCCATAGCTTCGGACAATCAAATTCATTTTTCACATTATTCTCCTCAGCTGTGATATAATAAAATGCATGTCGCGTGCAATTAGTATCGAAAGTGTTATGAAAAGTACCGCGTGATTAATGACTAGTGCATAGTAATTAGCGCATAACAATTAACCATGTTTGTGTAAGTGTTGTGCGTGAGTGTTGTGGAGAGAAGCAGATCAAGGAGCAAAAAAGAAGGAGAGAGAAGCTATGGGCGAATCAGTATAGGGTGAGTAATTTATAATATATTTATATATTATTATATATGCATATACTTGAAAAAAAAAAATATTTTTACTAGAATTTTTACGTGTATATATAAATAAAAATATTTCAAATTTATAATTTATGATTAAGACGAAATTATTTATTTAAGAGAAATAATTGGACGTCTTTTTATTAAAATTCTTTAAAAAAGATTATATTTAAAAAAAGTTTTTTTTTTTTTTTTTTTAAAGTAACCTATTTATATAACAGTTATGTAAAATATTTATTCAAAAATTAATAAAATATTTTATGTGTATATAACAATTATTTTTTGACATAATATTTAGTTTGAGTTTGTTATTATAAATTTAGAAATTATTGATCCTCAAGTATAATTTACTTAAATATACAATTTTTATATTATAATAAAAGTATTCTGATATTTTCTTCCTGTAAGAAAAAATAAATATTTATTTTACATGCAATTAGTTATTGTAAGGAATTAATTATAACTAGTTGTGGAAGAATAATTTATTAATCATTAAATCTTATTTTTTCTAAATTTATTATCACACATATTTCAGAGAACAGAATATTAAAAATCAGATGCGAACGTCTTTATATAAATGAACGATTAAATAAATAAATTTGAGTGAAATATTGAAAATTTGTTATTAATAAATAATCATTATATCAGCTGATTATTTATTGCTAATATATTATTTGTATATAATTTTGACAGATAAAAGATCAAATCAGCTAAATAGTAAACATCAATCTTGTCTAATTATAAAAATTAATCACAAGTGACAAATCAATACACATAATTGTAAATTCAAACGTGTGAAGTTTACGTAATCAATCAATTTTAATTGCTAATAACTCAGTATTTACTGTGACTTGAGAAGTCCCATATCATGATTTTGGACTCTGGCTAAGCCTCAGAATTCGCTGTTGAAGCATTACGCGGTGATTGTTGCACACTCTGTACGCGATATTCTTGGCGGTCGAGTTTCCGGAAGAGCACTCGATAGGCTAAGTAAATCAGAGGCCTTTGGCCAAGAGCGAGGCTACCCTTTAGCTCCCACACTAGCTTCGCCGCAGCCCCTGTCGTCCCTTACGTGATAACAGAAGTGGGGATGGCAGGGGCAACAAAGGGTCGGCTAAGAGCTCTTCAGCGACCACTCGCGCACCTTCCCCAACCTAGGAAGCATCACCTACTCTTTGGTTCTGTCGGTCTTGCTTGCTTGCTTGCTTGCTTGCTTGCTTGCTGGCTGGCTGGCTGGCCTGCTGCTTGCTTGCCCTATGACATGATTGCCACCGAAATGTGTTTACCGTAAACCGTATCAAACTGTTGAGGGTCGGCCCGCTTCAGCGCCGTAGCTGTCTATCTTTTTCGAGTACGTCGATAAAAGTACGTATTTCCATCAATTTTGTGGCCGCCATTTATGGCCATCGCACAATCTTCCATCATTTTCACGAAGTAGATTTACACGGGATCGATCATTCAATCAGATTTGTATTATCTGTTAGCGAAATATGTTAGATTATCATTTAAGGAAGAATGCTTAAAGTATATCTAGCTTTTTAACATTACTAATATATTTTTCAATGCTAATAAAATTTTATGTTGGTCATCAATTTTTTATAAAATTTTCCGATAATTGACACATTTTTTTTTACCTGAATTATTGTAAAATTTAAAATATGCGAAAAGAAATAAATATATATATATGTATATTTTATTTGTTATACACTGGGTGTCGCGTAAAAAAATATAATTACAGAGTTTTATTATCCATTCAAATCGCGTCGTCTTATTGACACAAAGATTTTGTCTCTTTATCGGGAACAATATCGGCGCAATTTTATCGCGATAAACTAATTCTCGTTGCCAATCGATACGATACTACGTCGGCGATTAAAAGTTCGCATCACTTAGAATAATCGCGTTAGAATAATTTCGATGTGCGATGGTCGGTCGACGTTTCGATTCTCGCAAACACGTGGGACGAGATCCCCGTTGACAAACACAGCGGCAACATCTCGATAAATATCGGCAACGCGCACCGATAAATATCACGTTCGACTTCGATAAATATCGGGCACGGTTAATCGACGCTTACCGGAATTAAAAGCTTATTGATTATCGGAATGTAATTCCCAGGGTGATATCTATTCGCCTATTATTCTCTCTCTTTCTCTCTCTATGAGAACATTAATCATGTTCTTTTTGTTACCACAGAAGTATCGTTATTTATTTACATCCCTTTTTTCCGAACAACCTATAAAATTCTCTTATTCTAATTTTATTAAAATATTTCCACAATCGATGACGCCTTGTAAATATTTTATTAAGAAAATCGTTTCATTATAAATAAGTAAAATAAAAAAAAAAA
>JBCAUJ010000014.1:6048777-6069855 GCA_038406275.1 Cataglyphis albicans | reverse complement strand
ATTTTAATAAAATTAAAATAAGAGAATTTTATAGATTGTCCAGAAAAAAATTGTAATAATGTAAATAAATAAACAATACTTTTATCGTAAACAAAAATAAAGATAACTAATGTTCCCTAAGCTTTGCTCAGATTAGATTCCGTCTTATAATTAATACAAATAAAAATCTTAATGACGTTTGACAATCAACTTTTTTATAATTAAAATGCGCATTTAATCAATTTAATTAAATCCGTTACCATTATTCGACAAACTTCTGCTTTAGTTCCAGAATCACGTTTATGTTAAGACTTTATTCTCACTTAATTAATACAATTTCGCCTGTACACAATTAGTTGTGGGGGATTGGCGCTGCTTCAAGTGCAGTGGAGCAAATTTCATGAGGGCACGGCGTGGTCGGCCGATCCCAGATTCTTGCCGTTCAGGAATATGAAGTGCATCTGGGCCGCGACCAGAAGCAGCCTGATATCCGATATAATCATTCTGAACAGGCCGGAAGCTATTTCCGCCCCAATTTGCAATCTAGTAAATACCGATGAACCAGGGCCAAATACCACCGCGCCCAGTCTCAGACAAAAGCTGGCTAGTACATCTGCGAGAGTCTCGTTGTTATCATTTCGTTGCGAAACGTACGGCTGCCTACTCTCTCCGCAATACGGGAAGAGAGTCGTTAAATTGTTACTGTTTTTTAAGTCGCTTTTACATTTTTAATCTGTGAAATACCCAGGCTGATTAAACGTTTAGACTTTAATTTATATTAATGTTAGGATTGTTATTTGATTATTTGATTGTTTGATTAAATATTTTAATTTGATTTATTAATATAGAAAAAATTTAGTATCGTCTATGTAAAAATTTGATGTCTTTGATTATATTTTTTTCTGAAAAAAAGTTTTTCGAAACAATCGTGAGCAATATAATTAAAAAAAATAAATCGCAAAGAAATTGATTGTGATAGTAAGAATGTATAAAGGTGTCCAAAATTTGAAGGAATTTGTTTTGAGAAATTTATACAATAAAGAACAGTTTTATTATGATATAAATATTAACAACAGCGTATTTAATAAATTTATTATTGCGATCATGTCATGAGATAAAATTTTATAATAATAGAAAAATAAAAATATTACGATTAATACAAAATTAATGCGAGCTGAATGCCACGCATATTTCTACGCGTATTTCCTAGCTTCTAGGATGAATACAGGGTGGACTCAAACATTCTGGATAGATTTTAAGATTTTAGAAAATTTAATTCCGAACAAGAAGTTTCTTATAAACATAATTAATTAACTATAATAAGCGATATCATATTAATCAACTAAAGACATTTTGATTAACTAAATACTTCTGAAAATTATTAAACAATATTTCTGTTAATGTGAAAAATAAAATCTTTCTTTTTGTTATAATTTATATTATTAATTTTAACACTGAAATTATTATTTTATTTTCTAATTTGTGAGGCAAGAAATTTATTTTAAATCGATTTCTTTTCTTACTACAGTGTAAAAGATATTTATGTAAAAATAATGCAACACATACATTGTAAAGCAAATAGGAGATGCATTTACGGTTCAACAATGTTGCTAGTGATCCGATCGGAGCAACTGGTACTCTGGTTAAGATTGGTCGCGACTGACACAGCTATTCCGACTACGACAAGCAGTTTCGCGTAAAGCACGTCCATGATTGATCCAAGTGCTGCAATGTTTCTGCTTGTACAGTCATGTATATTTGATTTTAGCGATCTGGCGATGGCTGTTGTCGCACGACTTTCCTTCTTTGACTAAGATTTCATGTGTATAATATATAAATAAAAATAAACTACAGTGTATTTTTATTTGCAATTGAAAAAAAAAATTGGAAAAAGTGTTATTTTAATTGTAAGAATATAGTATAAGATGTGAAAAAATTTTTTTATTTCGTCACATTAATTTTATACACATGCAAGATATTAAATTATTTTCTTACCAACGAATAATATTATATTTTATATATTATATATAAATATTTCTTTTTTTTTCTTCTAGAATATGAATATTAGAATATAAATAATATGTAGATAATAAATATTGGAATGTAAATAATATATTAGAATATAAATAATACTAAAGTAAAAATAATATATAAATAAAAATAAATTATATTTAAATATATATATATATTATATATAATTTATGAAATATATTACATAATATTGGTAAAAAACTAATTTCATTTGCATGTGTAAAATTAATATGACAAAATTAAGAAAACTTGTTCATCAATTTAAAATATATACACTTAGAATATTACTTTTTTTAACTAGTCCTTATCACAATTTCAATTATCGAAATGTTTGCTTTCATGCGTGCACGTGTCCGGCTATAATTTTTAGATTATTTATAAAAATAATTTGGTCACACGTAAAAAAGACAAGAAAATTCTTATTAAATTCTTAGATACTTTTTTTTTAGTTGAATGCTTTATCGATATCAACCACTCAGGATAGCGTTCAAGGACACCCTATATCTCGTATGGATCAAGAATGGAATCTCTGACGACGGGAGGGGGTGGGGGGAACGTGAATGGAAATTTCTTTTTTGCCGACGATCCCCTTGAACATTAGTATTCTAATACTTTGAGAAATCCTACAATGTCCTCGTTATCCCTTTTTAAAGAGATCCAAGTTACTCAACCGTAAAAACGCGCTATTCTGATTTACATAACCTCAACATAATGAGACGCATTCGTTGCCAATCGCGAAAGACCAATAAATGCACATCGCGCGCCCGCAAAGTTACAGCTTCCACCCTCTCTTGCGAGTGTCGCAACAATCGTTTCCGTTTATTCGCCGACAATGCGCCAAACTTTGTAGTTGGACCGCGCGCTGGGTAAGCTTGGCACGATGTATTTGCTCGGCTGTTCTCGGCGGCCGGGAAACTTGGAAATTTATTCCCGGGGAAAATTCGCGCGTTTGAATTTTTAGCAGGCTGACGCCTGCTAGAACTTTTCTTTCCTTCTTACGGTGGCAGCGGACCGTCGCTTACCACGCTCGCTTAATCGTCTATAAGAAAGTGATTCTGCCAGAGAGTCAATCTTTCTCTCTCCTCTTCCCTTTTCTTTTTTCTTTTTGTTTTTTTTTGTCTTCTCGAGAAAGACGAAAGGATATCTGAGAAATATCTGAGGATTCATTCGTACCATTGTATTATCTCTTCATCCCTTCCGTCGCATGACAGAGACGATTGATCGATCCTCGTTTGTTTTGCTCCGAATGCATTCTAATAAATTGAGTACAGTTTGTTGTCGATTTAACGTGAGGCTAGAAAAGGAAATTAAATCCTTGATTCAGAACAAGAATATATTCTGACAATGAAGTGCATATATAACTGATTCTTATCAGCAAATATTAAAAATCGATAATCGATGATTTATATAACTATAATAGAAACCATCGCCATAAAAATATAATATGTATACATTAATTAATTTTATACGTATTATATAGGGTGTTTAAATTGACATATTTAATAAATTATTATAAAAATAAAGCATTTTATAAGAAACTATTTAAGACAAAAGTATTATGGCAAGATTATCGGAAACTAAATATTTTGCGAGAAATATTTTATATCAAAATATGTCAGATAAAGATAGAAAATAACTCGAAAAATATTTTATTAGTGTTTTGAAAAAGTCTTAAAAAGGGTTATAAAAATATACAATGAAAAATAAGAATTTCCAAGAATTAAAAAAAATTAAGTTCTTCAAATGATCTTCAAATAACCTTCAAATGACCTTCAAAACGTCCATCAAATTAAAAAGAAATACTGCCATTCCCTTTTTTCCCTCAAAAACAAATAATTTTTGTCTAAAGCTTTATTTTTAGGATATTTAAATGTGTCAATTTATATGCACATCTTGTACATCGTACTTACATAAAACCTCACCTATAATGACTCAATGAAATGACCGACAAATATAATATTTCATGGTATCTTAATATATAATTATGCAAATATATCAAGTAATACGTAATTTTATGTAATTTTGGTAAAATGATTTTCAAGTAGCGTCGACCACTCTTGTTATTTTACCTCGTTGAATTGTAATTCGCGACGCATTGATTCGTTGTACGAGTGTATGACGTCGACGACCACTGTACACACAACGGGCCGTAACTTCGGGAACTTTTGTTTGAATTATGTTGAACGAATCGTGGAAACTGGTGACGCTATCGGTGCGTCACTCGACAGGAACAGTCGTAACGTGCCCACTCGAGTTCAGTTCTGTCGCCGGCAAGGCAAGGCAAGGTAATAGCATTGCTGGCTGCGCAGCAGCTACCAACTACTACCAGACGATACGAATCGCACAAAAGCTTGCCATGCGAACGTCTCTTTGTGCGCGTGAGAAAGAGAGAGGGAGAGAGAGAGAGACGGAGAAAGAGGAAGGTACAGATAAGTTTTCTTTTAGCCACGCTTGCTCCAGTAACGTGGGCCCACGGAACATTTTGTTGCCTGGAAATCGAATATTCGCGCTCTTATCGTGGCAAAAATTATTTCGATGAATTTCCGAATGATAATAATTGTTGAAAATCGATTAAAGTGACGAGTTGTACTTGAATGTATGAAATTAAATCGATTTTATGACAAAGGTCATGGAATAAAAAAAAAAAAAAAAAAAAAAAATATGGAATATATCGCAAGAATGCGAAGAAGGGATGTTTAAAATTGACGTGTCTAGTTTTGCCAGTTAATTATTTGCGCAACAGATCAATCACCCCGTGAACGCGGGTTGCATGTTTTAATCGTGCGGAAATCGTGGTAAGCGTTTCAGTGTTGAAAAGTGTTACGATATATATATATATATATATATATATATATATATATATATATGTCAAGTCGCTATTGTTTGCACGCGCATCGGTATTTCGCATCGAATGGAGCCGAGCTGAAATATTACAAAACGACACGCGGCAATTGTTGAAACGGCATGGAGACACCTCGGTCAAAATGCGGTTTCGCGCATCGTGTTTAATTGCGACGAAATTTACGTCGATCAAATCCGTCCACGCGGAATAACGGCGAAAATTTATTGTCGCGCTAAACGACGCGCCTTCTGCCTCCCCCCCTCCCCTCTCTTCCTCGCCCTCCTATTTCCCCTCCCCTCCCTCGCCGCGGCTATTCTGCTAATTATAATCGCGATATCCGTATTATTAATCGCCGTTATCGATTGTATCATGCTCGGCGCGCCGCCGATGACACGAAGGTTGACTTTCCTCGGGGCATGATCGGCTTGCGAGACGTAACGGTTGATCACTCTTGCTATAATCTCGTTAAACGGCATAAGATATAAGAAAGTTAGAGATGTGAATATTGAGGAAAAAAAATATCGAGAAGAGAAATGTTGAATTAGTTTGAAGAATGAAAATTATGTGGATCAAAATAAATAATATTAATAATAATAATTATAAAGTAATAACAATAATGATAATAATGATAATAATAATGGAATAATAAATAACGAAGTAGTAGAATTTTTAGTATAATCAAAATCTGTTATTGTACACTGTGTTGAAAAATCTGGCTTAATGTTAACAAATTTTTGTGTTAATTTAATATAATACAGATACGTTAAATGATGATACTGACAGGATATTAATATTTCGACATAAAATGCAAACTTCATAGTAATTTGAAATAAATTTTTCTGTAAAATTAACTTAGCTTTAATGATAAAATTAATTTGGGAATAAAGTTTATTGACGGTCCGTAGTTACTTTCATTTCCATTGTAGAAGAAAATCAACATTTTTTTTTTATGTAATTTTCAAAAGATAAATCCTGTCACTAATAATATGGAACATATTTATTCTGTCGAATTAAAAATATGTGCCTATTGTGTTATTTTTACATTTTTTTTACACTTTTGTCTTAATTATTTAGTAGCGTTTTCGAGTGAAGCAAGGTTCGAATTACTTTGAGAGCAATTAAACTCAATTTTCCCTGAACGTATGTTCGATCGAACATGAGCTTTGAATTTGATTAATGATAAATAAATATATCCTTAATAACCCAAGATGTCGTTTATGACGTCATTAATCGCTCTCAGAGCGATCAAATTTGCTTTACTCGTAAACACGATTAAATTCGAGTTTAATTAACACAACAGCAGTGTATTAGACTGACGTATAAATGTGCTAGGTATTTAACAGAAAAATTTTAACCGCCATATTTTTTAGCGAGAAAAATATAAATTTTTCAACTATATATTACCGACTATTATCAACAACAAATTTATTCTTATCTTAATAAAGCGTGTCTTCGCAAATAGATTGCCGCAACAATTGCTACGGTACGTCGAACCGCGCACTCTCGATTCGATTCACTCTCTCTTTTGGTTTCCCCCAGAGCGATCCGGCGCTCGTCGCTCGCCGGTAATGACGATAACGAATCGCTGTAATAGCGAGGCGGCCCGGCGGATTCGTTTTCGACATCGGGCGACGGCGCCGTTCTCGAAATCGTGCGCGGCAGCTACGTAGTCTCGGCGTCTCTGCTACGTGGATACAGCCCCGGGGACGATTATCGGAGTCGATCATTCAATTTCGCGTTGCAAATTGTCCGCGCCGGAAACTCATATCCGGGCACTTCCGGTTCTGCCCTGGTCCCCGCCCCCTCTCCCTCCCCCCCCCGGAGGGGGGGGGGAGGGGAGGGAGTGGAAGGAGAGGTCGGCGCCGTCGGGCCCAGGCATCCAGCGGAGCTGGTTAACGACGCCGGGGCACGGGGAGAGCGGAAGAGGGGGAGAGGGGGTGAGATGACTCGAAAGGGAAGAGGAGACAGACAGGGAGAGAATCGGCGCAGAAGTCACGGCCGAGGGTACGGCTTCATCCCTGAGCGGTGAACTGGCTTCCGTTTTGCCCCCCCAGTCTACCTCCCCCTCCCTCCCTCCCTCCCGCCCGTGTTACGTTGACATGGAATTGTAATGGTTGATGACTAATGATTAGTTCTTGGTTCTTCTTTTAGTGTAAATTTTATAATAGAAGGAAATGTCAATGTCGTAATAAAACAAAAAAAAAAAAAAAAAAAAATATATAGTTTTATTTTTTGCAACATCTCTCATCTTTTTTGAATTTCTCACGTGTGTCGAATTTTTAACGAATGATATCTCTGACTTGTCATTGATCATATCTTCATACCGATCAGAAGGAATTTTTTTCCTTTCATTTTCCTTTTTATTAACGAATTTTTGTCCGTCGCTGTTTGAATTTCATTAATCATCGTCGAATTTAGCAAGAGCGACGGAATTCATGAATTTTTTTTTTTTTTTTTTTTTTTTTCCCCCTCGACCCGTTATCAATTTTGGACGAGGAGCATTTCTTTGCCCGATTATAAACATATAAGCTTAGATAAAATTGAAACAACATTATTATTATATCTTCTTTTCTTCTCGTATTTACAAAATTTTCACGCGCGCACCTTTCACGATATATAAATTATATCTTCCACGACGTGAGCGAGACCATTGCTTGGATTGACATATTTTACACAGCAGCCGCTTATCATTAGCTAGACTACCGGCGACGTGTAATCGCCTCCTCCCCCCCTCCCCGCCCCCTCTACCCCGTCCGTCCCCTTCCCTCAAGGTTCAAGCAAGGGGTTCGTGAAAAATAGCCGCGACCTTTCCCCGAGTATAACGACCAGGTCTTCGGCAACATACACGAAGGACGTGTATTAATCGTCAGCAGGTATCTCGCGTCACTCGCTTCGCGGTCTGACCGATTTCATCGTTTATTCCGACACGCATACATTAGCACAGGCGACCGTATACACACACACACACACACATACACCAAATGCGTGTGCGTGTGTGTATACACACGTTGTCCCATTTACTTGAAACGATGGCAATCGGTGATTGTCCCGTCATGAGCCACCTGCCGCGTGTGTAGAAACGAGAAGGAGGAGGTGAGTGAGTGTTGGCGCGACATCAATCGGCACCGAAAACGGCCGCACGCTGTCGTTCCCGTTTTTGAACAACAATCCCCCGTCATGAACCCGTCCGCAAAACTGCTATTTACTCACCTAGCCATCTCTCTCTCTCTCTTGATGTGTCGATGGGACCCCTCCCTCCTCCCCCCCGACGTATTCCTGTTTCCCCGCGCGACTTACAGTCAGTACCCTATATCGGGTGGGGGTGGGCAGACGCAGTGGTAGTGGTTTCATCGACGATGTCTATTGGAAAATTTATTCCAATATTTTCAATTAAAGTTAGACAAAGCCGCTGTTTGATAACGCTACGTGTTTCGCCGCTCTAGTTCGCCGGGGTAAAAATAATATAGCACGCGCGAATGATCAGGAGCGGCTTTCACACTGCGTCGCTGATGCCGCGCGCGTGTGCGACAAAGAGAGAAAGAGAGAGAGAGAGAGAGAGAGGGAGATGGTAAAGTTGTTCGCTGGTGATGGTGATGGCGATGGTTCGTTACCGTGGACGCTGGTGGTTGCGCACGCGAGGGGGGGTGGCAGAGGGTGGGAGGAACGGAGGGGAGAGGGGGGAGGTGTGGGCGACGAAGCGAGCTCTGAAGGGTTGGTCGGGGAGACAATACGCGATTCCGCACGAGTACCGCACAACGAGTTGCGCGTCCAGCATTTCGCCCCCGATCAGCTCGGCGCAATTAAGTTCCCTAATGCGGAAAGAGTCGGCTGGATGTGATCGTCTGCGATTGCGCGCCGTTATTGTTGGATTAGCCGGCCACAAAGAAGCCCTAGTTTGTTATAAAACTGTATATATTTTTCAATACTGACTTGCATACGGGCGCGAGTTGAAGCGAGTTATCGAATACCGCGGCTTTATATATTTATTGAAAGCGCTGCAAGCGGCGGAGATATCTGACTTTGATATATATATATATATATATATATATATTTTTTTTTTTTTTTAGCGAATCAATTTATTATTTTTAAATACATCTACCAGAGGTATAACTAAATATTTATCTGTTTTCACGTTGTATACAATGGCGATATATTTAATTAATTAAAGTCAATCAACTTGTATTTTATAGAAGGTATATATTTAATGAGATTTTATAAAAATGTTATATTTTAAATTTAAAAATTAAATTTTTTTTCTTTCGAATGCATATTTTAATATTTCAAAAGATAATCGCGTCACTTTTAATTTTAAAATATATTATTTGCGTAGAGCTGCATATTTCAATTTCTCTTTTAATAAATACATCATTATCGTTCACTTCAACCAGTGTAATTACATAAAATTATTATTCTATTACAAATTATAATGATCGCAAATTTTTTTCTCTCTCATTCTCGAAGCTTGGATTGATTTTTTTCCCTCACATCGAATGCAATCGAAACAGCGACATATATCGAAGAATTGTATTGAACTCCAGATATTTCAATCGAACATTCTTCTCTTAATGCATTGCGAGAAAAGAACTACTCGCTGGCAATGCAAGTAGCTGTCTACGCGACAATTACATGCTCGGCAGCGGGACGGCCGCAAACGTCACGTGCTTGTCAAGAGCTATCACAGCTTTCTGTTAGTAGGCATGTAGACATAAGAGAGAGAGAGAGAGAGAGAGAGAGAATTATACACAGAGAAAGCATAATAGATCTGTTTACTTTACAATACGCAAGAAAGAAGGTTTAAACTTGTCATATTAGTGTTTATATTAATGGGTTCTTAGATTAAAAAAAAAGAATTAAATTAACATACATAAAAAAAAAATATTATGTAATAAGGAAGGAGACTAAGAGGTGAAGAAAATCATTACACAAACAGAGAAAATTAGACACATAACAGATTGGTGGAAAATTTATATGGTATTGAATAAAATATCAGATAGTGTTTGTTTAAAAAGTCTCATGGAAAGAGATAGCTAATTACGATGCTAATAAAAGTTACATTTCAAATAAAATATTCAGAAAGACAAGAAGGGAAGACAGAGAGGAAGTAACACATAATAAAGCAGCAAAAGGAAATTTTAAAAAAGGAAATTTTTAATCTGTTTTTTATATAGTTGAACAAACATTTTTTTACACTTTATTATTTCTCGCTCTATATGTATTCTAAGTCTACATATATAAAGTGTGCATTTTGCGGTATTTCTTTATATATATTTTATATATATTATATGTATATATATATATATACACATACAGAGTGACTCACATAAAATATGTTAGCCGCGTGTAATAACTTTAAAAATATTTGTCGAATCAAAAAGTTATTTATATTGGGAGAAGGTTTCATGTATTTGTGAGGCCTTTCTATCTACGTAAACATAAAGTCACTTCCCTTCAAGAGAGGCGAGAGATAACTTATAGTTTCAAGTAGAATCTCCTATAAAATGTTACATATTTGAATTATATGGGGGGAAAAAAAAACAAGTAAACTTTATTTGAAACATTTGTTTGAAAAATGCCCCTATCAAAAGTTATACACATTTAAATTCTAAATGAAAAACAAATGCCAGCATATGTGCAATTTTTGAATGTATACCGTGATGTTCTAAAAAACAATTGCGCTGCACGTCGATGATTATTTCTCTCACATTTTTCTAAAATTAGCAGCATATCAACTTCCACTCCCTTAATTCCAAATTAAGCCATGATTTTCATAAATCTGCGTATCCCGACAAATGTGTATGTATTTATGTTTTTTTTTTTTTTTTTTTTTTTTTCGGTTAACATCAAGTACGCGCTCTAAGCTCGCTTATTGTTTTTGTTTTCATTACAAACGCGCGAGCTTGTCAGCTTGAGTCAGCTAATCAAATAAAATCACTAAAAATTTAAATTGTAACTTTTGACAGAAGCATTTTTCGAATAAACTTTTCAGATATAAATTACATATTTTTTTTCTATAGAATTCAAACGCGTAATAGTTCATATTCCAGGTCCCATTTAAAATTCTGAAGTCATTTTCTGCCCCCTCACCCTCCCCCCCCTCCTCTCCCCTTCAAGGAGAAGCGAAGGCGATTTTCTACTTACGTAATAGTGAGAAAGGCCGCTCGAATATACATAAAGCTTTCTCACGAACTTTTTGATTCGACAAATATTTCTAGAGCTATTGGCTTGTAACACTTTACCACCCTGTATACATATAATATATACTCGCATCCTGATAAAAAAAAAAAAAAGGTCTGGTATATATTTTCCGAACGGGATGCAGGTGCAGATGCAAGTGCATCCTTAAGACGGGCTTGGCACGGTGTCTCTTGAGCATGAGAGTCGAAAATCGATCCGGCGCCCGCGTCATGAGCAACGTCGTCGGCGGTCCAGGATGATACTTAATAACGCGAAATACGGTGTGCACGAGAGTGGCATGGAAAGAGAGACAGAGACAGAGACAGAGAGAGAGAGAGAGAGAGAGAGGAATATAAGAGACAGAAAAAGATCGACCAGGGCATACGCGAAGGTTGGGGCTCGGTCGAACGTACACGAGGGATGTATATCGCGGGTCGAAGGAAAAAGGGACGAGCCGATGAAATAATAGGGCGCTCTCGGGCGCAATAGCGAGTGGCCGGCATTGTGCGAGGTTGCAGCGGCCAGGCTTGTTGAATGGGAACGGGATGAATGCTGGCCAACTCGTGTGATGCGAGAGAGCCGCCGCTGCCGCCGTCCCCGTCTCCCCCCTCCCCCTCCCCCTCCCCCTCTTTCCCTCTTTCTCTTCTCACGGTGAGAGTCCGCGCCGAAAAAGCCAAGTCCGTCGATTTTAATACTATGCCCAATGCCCACCACTTTGCACATGCATTCCTGTTTGTAATTGAAATCTGCCCGCCGCCGCCGCCGCCACCTCGCTTCTTGCTCGTTTTCTCGTTTTAGAGGGCTCTCTTTTTTCCTCCCCTCCCTGCCTCCCCCCTCCCCCTCCCCTCTGTCGATCATCCTACTAGAATCGCGTTCGGGTATCCCCTATATCTCTACCTCGTCGATGCCTCTTTCGGTTCGTGGTGGAATTGAAAGAAAAGGCAGTTTCTCGTTTGGCTGCGCGATGTTCGAAGCTATCTCTCTTTGCTTTTAATCGACTATTAATTCGCCTAGTAGCTGGTTTTTGCTTTGAATCGGCACGAGGATGTAGAATTTAATTACTTGTGATTATTATTTTTATTTTTTTTTTTAATAGTGAAAACGATGAGTATTCTCAATAATGATGCAAGGGAAATTTTGTTTCCCAGGTTTTAAGGTGTTTTCATGAATCCATCTTTCGCGTGGAGATAATCTGTTGAAAATTGCAATTAATATGATAGAAATGGTGCATTGATATAAATTGATAATTTTGTTACATCTTTGAAACGTTGGCAAACATTTTAGTTTATCAATTCTTTTGATTCCATTCATTTCGATGTTTAGAAATATTTAATCTATTGTATTCGAAAATAGAAGATATAATTAATGAGGCTCATACTTTTGCTTCCTCATAGAGGAAGCTTTGTTTTCACAAAATTTTTTTTTTTTTTTTTCAAATTTCAATATCAATGTATTTAGAATGTTCTAAAACAAGAAGTCACATTTTCACAAAATGTCCTATGTGTGTATGTGCACAAAATGAACGTGGTTGCTCGAACTATCGTAAATTTTGAGATAACGGGCTAAATTTTTTTATATGAATAGAATATTATTAAAGATTGGCTAGGATATTGTACTTGGCTAGGATCGGCGAAGGGATTTATTTTTTATAAAATTTTGAATTTTTCAAAAAAAAATGTTGCACTAACTTCCGCAAATTTTGCGCTATAATTTGGGAATTTTGATGCCAATATATTCAGAGTGTTTTAAGACGTCAAAAAATCACATTTTTACAAAATGTCAAAAAATCACATTTTTACAAAATATGATTTTTTGACGTTTGTGTATGTGTATATGTACATGTGTATGTGCACAAAAAGGACGTGGTTGCTCTAATTTCTGTAAGTTCTGAGATAACGGATTATTTTTAAATTAAATTTTTTTTATATAGAGTGTCATTAAAGGTTGAATGATATTGTACTTGGCTAGGATCGGTGAAGGGATTTATTTTTTATAAAATTTTGAATTTTTCTAAAAAAGGGTGTTGTTGCTACATCCGCAAATTTTGAGATACCGGTATAAATATTTTCACGTAAATAGAATATCATTAAGAGATGTGGTTGGTATTGAATTCGATAAGAATTGGTGAAAAGGTTTATTTTAAAAAAAATTTTGAATTTTTTAATAAATGTCTGTGCATGCTCTAAATTCCAGAAATTTTGAGACATCGGGCTAAATATTTTTACATGAATAAAATATTATTAAAGGATGGTTATTGAATTTGATGAAAATTGGTAAAAGAATTAATTTTTAATAAAATTTTGAATTTTTCCAATAAAGATTGTTCCAAGTTCCTCAAGTTTCGAGATATCGGGCTAAATATTTTTATACGAGACATTCTTACTGACATTATAAAGGGGAGGAAATAAAATTAGGAGGGAGCAATGTGCAAGTTTCTAATTTGCACAATTTTTTATTCGTTAAATTTTCTACATACTATAGATTCTATTGAAACGCGTTTGAAATTAAATAAGATAAGATGTCATTATTTATTTCTATTTTTGTGTCATATTTATTTTTATCAGTTTCATTCATAAAATTCTTTCGCAATTTCTTTCGTGACAGAAAAATGATAATTAAATGTCGAGCGATGACTCCACCACTCGGCATTTATCCATCGAGACAAAGCCCGATTATAAATCGTTGTAAAAAATTCCATACAATAATTTTATCGAAGAAAGTGCGAATAATTTAGAGCGCTCAGCTTTCCACGATGTTGACAGATTTTGCCTTATTTTTGCGCCAAAAACAATCCTGTTCCGTGTGGCGGCGCAAAAATTCCCAGCTTCTCTTTAGCACGACGATTCCGTCGGGCAGATGCCATTTGTGACGCATTTAAACGAGTCTCGGGCGTGCATCGCGAATTCGCGCCGCGCTGTCCGATTCCGCATCGCCATTCATACGTGAGTATTGAACGGCGCCCGTGCGGAAAGGCCATCTGGAGGTAGTGAGAGATAGACAGGCAGAGAAATTGTGTGTGTGTGTGTGTGTGTGTGTGAGAGAGAGAGAGAGAGAGAGAGCACGCGTGGATAGTGATGGTTGTCGAATCAACGCTTGCTCGCAATTTTCGAACAAATCGAGTGCGAATCGAAAGGATTTTGGATCAAAGTAGAAAAATCATCCAAATTCACGATTTATAAACTGCATTTTAAATACATTATATATAAGTTTAATAAATTTTTGGACTCCCTACTTTTACTCCTCGAGCGTTTCTTATAGACATTTAACGAGAGAGAGAGAGAAACAGAGAGGGAGGATAGAGAGGGAGAGAGAGAGAGAGAGATTAAAATTGACTTTTATAGTATTAAATTATGAATTTTTTTGATATCACTTTGATATACATCTATACCTTATTTGGGAGATTGAGATGGAAAGATTATTGCCCTCGGCTTGAAAAAGATTTATACTTACGTATGAGAATGTCAGTGCCATCGCTATGCGAGCGAGTCACGCTCGTCGTTACTCGGCCCATTCGCACGTAATAGACAATTGTCATTACGCATTGTCGGTGCCCGCCCTCGTTATTATGCCGTGTATGCATGCCGATACGTTATGATTTCCGATATCCCCTGGTAACCAGTCGGCGGTCATTTCGGGCGTCAAAGGGTGTTGGCGCGCGCGAGAAAGATTCGTTTCTGTCGCCGCGTTAATGGCTAATACGTGACGCGTTTCTAATTAACGAAGTCGGGAAACGAGCGGAGACGACGAGAAGAGAGAAACGGACATATATATATATATATATATATGAAGATGGGAAAGAGCGAAAAGAAGGAAACATTGCAGGACTCGAGGGGAATGGACGTGTAAGTCGTTTAAGGATAATAGCAATTTGTTGTTAAAAATTCTATTTTTATTATTACAGTGAAATAAATTTGTTTCATAATCTTTATTGCAGAATTAGGATAATATATGTATACTTTTATTAATTGGTATAATATAAATTAATAGCTTGATATATAAGCTCTTTACGGAGGATAATGTTTTATGGAACATTTTAATAGTTTATAGGAAAGAATTATTATGTATAAAAGAGTTTAATTTTTTTGGTACTAAAAGATACTTAATCTTTTTTTTTTTTAACATTCTTTAACATTTTTGAAAGTTTACATCGATTGATATTTGTTGGGTGTAGAAAATGAGTGACTGAAAATTTTATATTAATGTTATATTAATATATTTTTCAATTTTTTATACATACAAAGGAAAAATAGTAGAGATAGAAAATATTGTATATAATATCGTCCTGTAAAGATCTTCATATTAAAAGATATTTCAATATATAATCTTGCAAAGAAAGAAAAAAAGGCAGAAATTATGAAGAGAGCTATTTAAATAAATATTTTCTATTAATTTAACATATATAGGATGTTTCTAAATAAACGCAAAAAACGAAATGATTCTTTGTCGGAAATCGAGGGGGATTTCTTTTATATACTCCTATATTCCTTTCTAAGGAGTTATATACTCCTCTAAAGGATGGTAAAAAATAGATTTGTATTTATTATAATTTTGTGTTGCTTTATCCCATTTTTTTCTAACATTTGTTATAATTTTATCTTGTTTGCTTTTTTCATCCTAAAATTCAACTTCTCGTAACTCGAAATCTATGCCAATTAGCACTACATTGTTCATGATAATCTATTTTTTTTTTTTCTTAAAAACTTGACTTTAGGAAAAAAATAAAAGAAGTAGAAAAGTTTCTAAAACAATCGAGCTTTCTAACGCATATTTTTAAATCATCACATTCCGTTAAAAGGTTCTAATAAAAAATTGAATAAAGGGTTGTTAATTTCATCCCTTTATGACAATATGGGAAAATTAAAAAACGTATTAATAAGTATTCTTTCTATCAGTAAAAAATATCTACTAAATTTTATTTTTCTAACTTGTCTAAATCATCCAAGATAAAAGTAGATAACCTCGGGAGCGATTTTCGAGGAGAAGTTGCAGCTACGCACTCCTTCAAGCACGCGTTCGCATGTAAATGCGAGCGAAGTCGCGCTTGAGCGCATGCGTGAGTCGCGCATGCATGCGTGAACTTGCGTGTGCGTCGGCATCGTTGCGAGGGACTCGATTAAGCCGCTAAGACTAATCCGAGTAGTAATACTTAATAGCAGCTCGGAGCAGTGCCCGGGCCAAGTTCTCCTAAGTGAATTAACCCCGGGTTAATCTCGAGTTAAGGAAACCCCTAAGCAGACCTCGAGTGATCCCCGCTACTTCGTTAGATCGGCTGCCCCACCCTTCTTTAGCATCCGTTCGCATGAACTAGCGGGAGACGGCCGTTGAGAATTCTGACGGAATTCGTCGCGATTTTGAGATATGCTAATGTCAGAAATATCAAAGATTGCGAAAGATGCGTACATTGTTGAAAAATTTATATTTTCTTGTTAAAAAATATTAAACTTTTTAATATACATATTAATAACATATTTATATTAAAAAATTTAATATTTTTTAACAAGAAAACCGGTTACATTTTTTTCACGTTAAATATTTATGTATTAATTTGACATATTGTTGTTGTGTCAATTCAACTCAAATTATTAAAACAGCTGATAAAAGTGAAAACAAAAAACACAATATATACATATTTTTAATTTTACACAATAGATAATTTTATTATTAAAGATATGCTGATTTTACACAAAATTTATTTATTTAAATTTATTTGAATTAACATTAAAAATTGATATGGACCATTTGAGACAGATGCGAGATATGGTAAATTAAAAAATTTTTTTTAACATCATAAATACTAATCTATGAATTAAATAACAATGGCTGAAAAGAGAATATTAATGCGTTATATAGTGCGACGAAGAGGGCATTTAAAGTTTTTACTCCGTCTTACAAAATATACCTGGAGGGTCAACTAAAATTCTGTTAATACTTAATAGAGTTGTGGCTTATGCCTCTAAGAGTATTCCGCAAGATACAATAAATACTTTAAAATGTGCGCGCATTTTCCTCTCAAAGCTGCGTTTTGGCTTACGCGGCCTTTTTTTAATTCGATAACTTTGGCTCGGTAACGAAGGGTAACATTTATTTAATTTAAGCACGAGCTTATCCAATTTCTCGAGAAGAAGCTGCTTATATTAATCTGTTCCTGAGATCGTGAAATCACGATTCCCGAGTGGCTCTAAAGTGGTATTATCAAACAAGTTATGAATCGCGTAAAGCTTTTAGTACGGCATAATCGCATATCGACCATATGAGAGATATCATGTAGAATAATATTTTTTTTTCAGGGAGAGCAGACGAAGAGGAAACATTTATTTTCGACGTAATTATTATTGAAAAATAGCAAACTTATTTTCTCATCAAAATAAGGCGAAATTCTACTCATAACTACAATTATCCTAAAAAAAAAAAATAAATAAATAAATAAATATATATATATATATATAGTTAAAGCCAATTATTATCAATGCATCGAAGCTTTTATTATTTATTATTTATTTATTATTTTTATAACCACATTATATCCTGTTATTTTGAGAAGAATAACTTTCCTTTTCGACCAAAGTATGTAAAACACGTCTGATTATTAAAGAATATTGCAGTTACATACAGCTTTATCGAAAATGAATAACAATTTTGTTGCGAAGGAATATCAGTGTAAAAGAAAAATTATTTTTAATTGCGTTCTAAATAATTGACTTTTAATTGTATGCGTGCAAGTGTGTGTGTAGTTCCTTTTTATTCGACGGAATATTTATTACACATTTTGTCCTTTCGTTTTAAGAATGCATGCGATATATATCGAAATATTAACAAGAGCATTAAAATTTTATACACTGTTCTACTATTTCTTCTGAATATTTCTGCAGAAACTAAGCACAATTCTCTTAACTGTTTGGAAGTTAATTAAATTTAAAGTTACTATCGATTCTCATGAAAAATCGCCTATTGTAGCACTTATTGGCAAATTTGGCGAAGAAAAAATATTAGCAATGAAATAAAATGTTTCTCGTATATTAAGGAAATTCTAATAAATATTTGTGCAAAACTTGATTTAGATCCACTGATTCGTTTAAAAGTTATTTACTTAAAATTGTAGAAAAATATTATCTGTCTCTTTTTCTCCCTCTGCAAATTACTCGTTTCTCATTGTTTTTTTTTTTTTTTTTTTTTTTTTTGCAGTTGATTTCAGAGGATACTCACGATCGAAAGCTTTTGCCATGAATTGGGAAAAATATTAATTAAAATTATCTATTTTCTTCTACGAAGACGTCAAAGTCCATATTATTCTTTATTTCTTACAAATTTATTTCTTGAATTTTTCCAATCAGTATAAACGTAAGAAACATACTTTCCTTTTAATTCTGACAATTTCTTGCTACTTACATCCAGAACATCCCTAGTCATGCTTACCATATTTGCTTTTATACAGAAGAGAAGCGTGCATTTATACGATATACGCTCGCTCGCGTTCGGTTCATTTTGTTCCTCGATATATTACTTGCCACGCTTCGTGTAACGTGATGTTTTCGCGTCGATGTGTTTCACGCGTTACGATTTTTGTTTGCGGTACCGCGATTTTTAACTGCATATATGTTACATATATATATATATGTGTGTGTACGCGCGAATGAAACTCGAGGCACTGCACCGCGATGACGCATCGTCGACGTGGTTGCAGATCGTGCAGGTTTCGTCGACAACGAACCAAGTTTTACAAACGGCTCGCCTGTCACGAAACCCGGACGTCTGCGTCCATGTGCTTGGCTCCTCCTCTTGATGTTCCTCTCGTCCATTTAATTGCTAATGTTTTATCACTCATATTCAAAATTCTTTTTCATCGCTTCTCATCGTCGTCGTGGACTTTAAAATGCATTACGTGACAGGGATTAATTTTTTTTTTTATACAAAACGATACAGAAACATGAGACTTCATAAAAGAATAATTGAACGCGAAGATTATTAACATGCGTACGCGTTGCATTTATGATGTGATCTTGTGATTAAATAATGGACGAAGAAAAAAAAAAAATAACTTGACATTTAACGCCTCGACAATCATCCCGATCTTGATAAATATTGACCGGCCTTCTTTGCGAATCGCATTATGAATAAATAGAATAATGCTTCATTTTAAATGACAGATTGTTACGTGCTTGTGAAACTGATGCCGGGATCAGAAGCGTAGCGTGGAACAGATGGATGCAATTGCTGATTCCGTGAAATCATTTAGATGTAATTTAGTTGCAGAAAAATGGCAGCGGAGCCGTTTTCCTTTCATTAAATCGCGAGGACTGATTTAATTGCAATTTAATTAAACCTCGTGTACGCAACTTCGTGTGCAACAATATTTAGAAAGCGTAATTGTTTACTTCAAATGACATATTTAATATCGAAAATTGAAGGGCGATATAAGCGATGACTTTCGTCGGCGTTTCCCGGAGAATTTAATGGAGAACACAGTGCAAGTACGTGCGAATTCATCCAAGACTTCGCTAATCCGGGACATTCAGTTTTGACGCCCTCGAGTGAGGCCGATGGGAGGAGGGGGGGGGGGTGGAGGAGGGGGGGAGGAGGCCTTTGGAAAAGAGGCCGCGCGGAGAGGACAACGCGCGCTGCTCTCACGGCCGTGTAATTATTATCGATTCCATTACTGCGTCCGTAATACTCTCGACAAAATCACCGCAGTCGCCGGTATCGTATCGCGATCGTTACGGCTGCGCCGTTTAATCAGCGCTTACGATGATATTACACGGGAGCGCGCGACGCGGCCGAAATGCGAAATTATTGTAAGCCACGCCCGCTAAATATTCCGCGAGCGGCCGCTAATCAGCGTTAACCGAGTTAATAATAAGCGCATCCGATATATACGCGTTCGATTTATTCCGTTACCGAGGTTGGGACAGAACGCAGAAGGAGGAGATAGTCGGCGATAAACGAGGGGGGGAGGGGGAGGGGGGAGAAAAACAGAGAGCGCGCGCGCGCGAGAGAGAGAGAGAGAGAGAGAGCGAGAGAGGGGGGGGGGAGGGGCATTGTTTGCATATCTTCGCGAGAGAGATGGGACGATCGGGGAGGGGATGAGCGGGATACCTAATGAAATTACGACGTTACTTCCCTGAAAGACACCTTGTAGAAGGTGAACACGCGGGCGACCAGAGCGTAAAGTTCAACCCCCTCCCCAATGTATGTATATGTGTATGAACACGCGGATCGGACGTCCTGCAACGACGCGCGTGCTCTCTCGCCGCGGAAAAGCTTTTCGCAGAGCGCCGAGCGAGAGCTTTGTGAAAAGCGCAATTGACAGCGCCTTTCTATTAGTAGACGAAAAAATATCAGGGAAGGGGGAGGGGTGGGGAGGGGAGGGGAGGGGAGGGGAAAGGGAAGGCGTTGGCGTTGCGTGGAACGGATAGAGGGACGACGATGTCGGAGCGATAGAGACGCATCTCGATAAAGTACTCGACCCCTTCCTTCTTTCTTTTTTTTTTTTTTTTTTTTTTTTTTTTTTTTTTTTTTTTTTTTGTCACATTAATCGATTAAACTTCCATACGTGTAAAGCTGACGCCCGTAGACTCGCTGTGATATTCGGTGAAAATCTCTGGCCGATCGCTCTTCTCTTTGAGGGATGAGGGCGAACCGCCGAGATGAAAAGTGCGATCGATTTTGAGTAAAGTCTTTTATTCGCCTGTAAAGAGCCGGTTTTCCGCCTCTCACGCGGGACAATTTTGTTTTCTACACGGCAAATGATTAAAATTACGAGAACGAGGACGAAAATTTACGCGACTTCATGCTTTGCTTGCAAACTTAGATTACAACGATACGTAATATCCAGGGAAATTCATTTTCCTGCCTCATAGAGGAAGCATTGTTTTTGTGAAAAAAAATTTTTTTCTTTTTTTTCGAATTTTGATGCCAATGTATTCAGAGTGTCTTAAAACGTCAAAAAAATCACATTTTTACAAAATGTCAAAAAATTATATTTTTACAAAATATGATTTTTTGACGTTTGTGTATGTGTATATGTACATGTGTATGTGCACAAAAAGGACGTGGTT
>JBCAUJ010000014.1:6017139-6041004 GCA_038406275.1 Cataglyphis albicans | reverse complement strand
TATTAAATTTTATATATATATATATATATATATATATATATATACATATTATATATTAATATAATATTAATAAATTTTTAAAAATATGAAATAAAACAAAAAAGAGATAGAAGGAAAGGGAGACGTTATAAAATAATTGCTAATGATTTATATTCGAGATCAGGGGGAGAGATGGAAGCGGCTGATATCTCCAGGTCCGAAGTAATGCAAAAGTTAGAATCGGGGCACGATCGCCAGCAATGATTCTCCAAGTAAGTCAAACGAGTTATCTAACGGCAATAAAGGCACGTAGCCGTACAGTCGGTTCTCGTTGTCGCTGATAGTGGCAACTTCCTATCGGCTTTTCAGACGATCGCTACCAGCCCCCGCGCTCTTGTTGATCGGCTCTATAGATAAGCAAACAGCCGAAGGCGCGATACGTTATATTGTCGAATCTCGCATATCTACGCGCCATTTCCGTGTGTCGATCGATCGATGTGACCCCTTTTCTTGTTTCTCTCGCTCTCGGGAAGCGACTGTTCTCTCTCTCTCTCTCTCTCTCTTTCTTTTTGCGCGTAGCGAAAGACGACGTCCTTCCGTTTGGAAAGTAATTCAACGTTCAGTGTGTCGTAACGAAAACTAGCGAGGGCTCTGACGGATTTCGCGGGCTTTGACGATGGGAGAGAGCCCGTTACCCGCGGAACAATTTCCACTTAACATCCCGTGCCACCATCGCAGCCATATACATCTAACACAGTGGAATGGCGCGCTATTACGTTGTGTTTATCGTTAATCCTGATAAACGTTAGAATTAGGCCGTGTATATGCGCGCGTGTAAAGCCCAAACGTTGCGTTAAAACAGCTTATAATAGCGCCGTGATATTGAAGCTCGGCACAGAAATTTCGTTTGGCGGATTAAAGTGAAAATTTCCGTGCGATACACATAAATAGAAATTATTTAATTTTTTTTTCACAAATATTAAATGATTCCCCTAAATATATATTGAAACGGGACGATGAATTTTGTACATTAAATATAACACGAATTTTGTTATATTTGGCTGGAATTTATTTGGAGATGAATTTATAAACTTTTTATCCCTTTCTTTTTCTTGTCGCTTTATTGGTGGAATTTTAGCGTACGACAAGGATATAACGTAGAATTTTTGAACACGTCCACGTATATGAAAAGTTTCCTTTGATCCTTCGTGCGACACATATATGCTGTACTTGCAACGTAGGAACATCATATTTTCTTGTTAAATTGTGACGAAAATCTTATATGTGTCAAATTGAGATAAAATTGAAACGAAATGCTTATTTAGAAAGTTTTCTCATATGTACATCAATTTGCAAACTTTTTTTAGTAGAGATTTTTGAATTTTTTTTATTATATATATTTTGTTTTTATATTAATTATATAAATTTGGACGCAAACACATTTATACATAATACAAATGTATATAGAGTGAATTTTTTTTAATCTTAACAGGTAAATATTTTGAAAATATGCAATTTTACAAATAAAAATTGCATGGTCCAGAGGGGGATGTACAATGGTGACCTTGGTTTGACCTTGAGTCTATTTATTTGAAAAAATCTTTTGTAAAATTGCATATTTTTGAAATATTTGCCTGTTTAAGATTAAAAAGACTCACCCTGTACATTATCTCCCGCTCAAGTAAAAACGTACAAGGATTTTTTCTATCCCTAAATTCGTACAATGGTCTTCTCTCACCTACTTGCTGATAGATTTCGTATTCAGCGTATTTCCGTTCCTCTTTCTCTCTCTCTCTCTTTCTTTCTATAAAAATACCGAATCGTTCTATTCACACATCGGGCGCGAAGGCAGGGAAAGGAGTAGGCGAGAAACGAGGCAGGAAACGAGAGAAGACGAATAAATTTGCGGCAAACCGTCCCCTCAAAACGCGGCATGCAAATGGCTCCTGGGGCAATTTCAAATTTTACGATTCTAAAAGTCGTAGGTGCGACATTCCCTCCTACGTCTACCACCCCTTGAAAGTTACCCCTGCGGCTTTTCACACCGTCCTCCCTATTCGGGGGGCGAATCGTATTCACCCCCACCTCCCGTTAAAATGTCTCGCTAAAAAGGCTCGCATTCGCGGAAATTGTTCTCCGCGCGATGCGTCCGAAAGGAGGATGATTCCCGTCACGTTCGCTCAATTATTATGTCTAAACGAAAGCGCGCGAATCCCATCGCCGACTTTCTCCGGAACCCATTCAGGTCGGGAATGGCGCGAGGAGAGCCCGTTAAATGCCCTTTGGGGAAGGGTTCCTAGGTGCGACTATTTCTTCATATCCGCGATTCAGCCGATATTTTACATCATCTTTTAAAACTTTGATTTTATTGATTATACAGATTATTATTAATTAAATAAATTATATAGATAATAATTTATAAAATAAAAAATGCATAAGTTTTATTGGAAAGTTTTTATTTTTAATTAATGTAAACGCTCTCTCTCTAAAATACCGTGTATATATATGCAATATTAAAAATAAATAATAAAAAATAAAATAAATAAAAAATAAAAATATTTGATTAAAACTTGTGTATTTTTTATTTTATAAATGTATATATATGTAATTTTTTTTTCATTTTTGATTGGTGTAAACTCTTTAAAATACTGTATATATATATATATATATATATATATATATATATATATATATATACAATATATTAAAAATAAATCATGAAAAATAAAATAAATGAGAAATAAAGAGAAAAATTTTTGATTAAAACTTATGTATTTTTTATTTTATAAATACATATTGAATAAAATATAAAATATAGATACGTTTGATAAAGTGCTTGGCATGTAAAAATATGCAGAAGAGATACTTGTAAGAACTCGCTGCATCCATCGATCTTGGTTAATCCGTCTGTGTTTCTGAACGGAAGAGAGGATCGACGTTATCCTCGAACAGTTTCGAGAAGTGAATTCCGGCGCGATGTACTTTACCTTTCAGCGCTTTAACGAAATTTTAAGCATATCCGCGGCCCAAAAGGTCGATTTCCATTTCCGGCATCTCACACAGGCGTCTCTCCCAATTAAAGAGCCCCGCCGAAGTTTCTTGGGCGCTGCGAGCACCAATTTCCTCGCGTATCCTCGCCAAAGACTCGATGCGCAATTCTCGCCAATCTAAGTTCGCGACGACTTTAATTATGCGTAGGCTACATCGGGCATCCGGAACAACGGGATGAAAAAAAAAGAAAGAAAGAAAAAAAGAAGAGAGAGAGAGAGAGAGAGAGAGAGAGAGAGAGAGAGAGAGAGAGAGAGAGAGAGAATTGTGAAAGAGGAAAAGCGCGCTAAATTTTCTCCGCGACATTAAGAGCAGATAATATCGGGCGACATTCTTTTGATCGGCGAATTTCTTTCGCATTAAATCCCTTGCCAATCGCACGTTCCGCCTTATTATCGAGCCATGGAACAATCACTATATTTCTCTTGCTATATTTCTCGACACTGATAACTCCTCTCGTACTTTTTCCTCCTAATCTATTGTGCCGCGTTTACAATAGATATCAGTAGTAGGACATTTCCAATCTGAGTATTATCTCCTCGCTCCTCGTTATCCGCGAGGATATTAAGGCGAATCCTCAATTCGTCCGAAGGTTCTCGAATCGATCTCTCCGGACAATCCATTCATTACATGATGTTACATCACGCTTTATTAATGGCAACGCGAGCGAATTATAAATTATAAATAAAGATTCTCTCACTTGCGCACTAAAAGGTTTGACGATAAATGTCATTATCGCGTTGATAATGCCACCGGTTATAATTAATAACAATGCGCGACGTTGTCGATAAAATTATTTCTACCTTCAAATTTAATTTATCTCTCGCAGAGCATCCGTCTGAAACCGCTAAACGGATCTTTTCTACAGCCCTTTTTCGCGTTTGATGATGAACCACCGATAACGCTGTTCCGATAACGCCGCCATACGACAACATACCTTCAACCGCGCAATCCCTACTAACGGTCGCAATTTAAAACCGTTAAACGCGCACAAACGAATCCTTCTTTATGATCGTGAAATTTATATGATTGCGCTCGATTTTCGCTTTGCACCTACCTAGAAGCGCTTCCGTTTCACTCGCTAACTGAAATATTGCGCCGATAACGAGGACATATGCGCCCACCGTGTGGGCGTTAGGGCTCGGAAAGAGAGAGAGAGAGAGAGAGATACAGAAACTACCCGATATCTCGTATATATAGGGTAATGTAAAAGAAAAAAAGAGAAATATGGAACGACACATATAAATCACAAAAATATGTCAACCTAACCTAAATTCGCAGAAATCACTTTTTTTGAAATCTCCAATTAAACTGTTATTCTTAGGAGCTAATATTATAGATAATATACAAACAAACTGACAGATTGATTAAAATGACTTAATTAAGATCCGTTATTGAAATTGTACAAGAGACATGAAATTATGTTTGACGTAAGCTCATATCTAATCAATTTTCACAAGACAAAGAGAAAAGAAAGAAATTCACCACCCGTCTATCTGTCAAAATTAATTCGCCTTCAATTGATTTACCTCTCTTGCCTATTTTCGCGAATATTGCACTTTTCGAATTTTTTGACTCTTTTTCGCGATCACCCTATACATTGTCCATCGCGCCGGGATCCATTCCGTCCAAGTGGCGAGCACGTACGTGTAATCTCGCCGCATACACGCGCGATTCCGCGCCAGATATCAGGGAGCACGACCGGAGAGCTTACCGTGGGGGGATCAATGGTCGTTCAGTGGCGTTTTATCCGTT
This sequence comes from Cataglyphis albicans, assembly GCA_038406275.1. NCBI lineage: Eukaryota > Metazoa > Arthropoda > Insecta > Hymenoptera > Formicidae > Cataglyphis > Cataglyphis albicans. Next base: position 6,036,222 of record JBCAUJ010000014.1, on the reverse strand, counting down.
CGGGTTTAAGCGTTAATTTTTACGAATGAACTGGGTAACCCCGAGCCGCGAGCGCGCGCTTTGGCGGGCGTGCGTGCGCGATCGTGCGGCGTTTATCGAATTTACAACTTTTTCGTGTGCCGCGTGAATTTATCGATGGGATTTGATGGAATTTGCGAACGGTATCTCATCGTGTATCTCGTTTTGTGTAGCTCGCGCTCGTCACGAGTTATGCGAGATATCGAGAGGCAATAAAATTTTAAATATTTTATTTTATTATATGTATACATTTCCAGATAATAGTTTTAAAGACGCGTACAGCGTTATTTATGTTTCTTTAAAGGCAAACTATAAACATGCACCAGCAATTTAATTAAAATAAAGATATATATATAATTTTTATAATAATAATAATAATAATAAAAGATATATATATAAATATATATATAAAATAATTAAATAATGGATCCTTAATCCTGAAAGTATAATGCAAATAAACTAATGTTTATCTTAAACAAAATACTAGCGTATTCTGTTCTAGTTTACAGAAATAGTTTATCGAATTTTAAAATTATAATTATTAAAGGGGATAATACAAAGATAATTTTCCATTAAATTAACAGGCGAAACGTCGTATTACTTTGTCATTAAACTTTAAGAAGAATTTAAAAGTGATAATAGAACGGTGATTTTGCCCTTCCCTCACAAAGACGAGGACCAGCGTTAACATTAATAGTGTTCCGTCTTAGATTTGAATATCTCAAAGATTCATGAATATTTACACTTACTGATGTTATCACAGAGCATAAATATGGCTTTTAGCTCGCGGATAATTCGCGCATAAATTATCCGCAATGATAACGCGAGTAATTATTTCATTCTCGCGGTTAATTTTATACCCGCTAGAGCATTTCTTTTCCCCGTGGCTTTTTAGTACGAATGTACTTTCCTTTATGTAAATTACATGCGAACGTTGATCTCGCTTTATCTTACGCTCCATCTCGTCCGCGAATTAATTATGTCTTTCTTCTGACAGGAGGTATCTTATTTTTACCGAAACATGATTTGATTCTATTTTTTTAGGACAAAATTTTTTGATTTTCAAATTTCTTCCTTTTTCATAGAGGAAGTTTTGTTTTTGTGAAAAAATATTTTTTTTTTTTTTTTTTTTTTTCCAAATTTTGATACCAATGTGTTCAGAATGTTTTAAAACGTCGAAAAAAAAACATATTTTTACAAAATGTTGTAATGTGTATATGTATGTGTGTATGTGCACAAAAAGGATGTGGTTGCTCTTCTGTAAATTTTGAGAGATAACGGGCTAAATTTTTTTACATGATTAGAATATCATTAAAGGACGATTGGCAAATTTAATGAGAATTTGTAAAAAGATTAATTTTTTTTTTTTTATAAAATTCAAAATTTTTCCAATAAAGGTTGTTTTAACTTTCCAAAATTTCGAGATATGGGGCTAAATATTTTTCTATAAGACATTGTTCTTAATTTTTCTTGTTATAAAGGGAAGAAAGTAAAATTAGGAGGAAGCAGTATGCAAGTTTTTAATTTTTTACTCGTTTTTCTCTTTTATATAAATTACCAAAATCACCGATGATTGTAAAATATTTTTTTCTCTCGTTGCAATAAATATTTAGGCAAATCTGTATCTATCCACTTGACCACTGTGTCTAACGGGTGACGCAGGTAATTGCTTATGGCTCGATGGTCCAATTCGCGCTTAATGATCCATCGTTTCGGTTGGATCGCGAAATTGGATACGAGCGATAATGATACCATTGCGCGAAACGCTCGATAGACAACTGGAACGATAGACAAAAGAGTGGAGTCCGAGTAATGCTACGATAAGCAAATGACAATTCGACAAATTATATACGCGTATTCGAGTGTGCCGACCGCGTCAGCAATTGTCCTGTTACGATTCAATAATGATTTTTCGCGCTATCGCAATTAATCGCGCATATCGATCAGTATCAATATTAAATAATACATATAATAATTCGTAGTTCGTGCGTTATTGTCGCAGCTTCAAGCAAGTTCGAGATAAAAAATAGTGGACGTGAAATTTCAACCGAACTATTTTTTTTTTTTTTTTTTTTTTTTTATCCCCAGTTATTTACATTGCATAAAAAATACTCGCCCGCAGAGATTTCAGATTAACTTTGGCTTCGTGATACTAGAAAAAATCCCCCCCTCCCCCCTCCCCCCCATGCCGATACACACGAAATACATTTTAATGGTTACGTAAAATCGAACCGAATGAATAATTTCTCGTTTCGTCTCGGCGCGTTGCTCTTTGGATATTAAGGGTCAACAAATGCGCGAAATGTGTTTCATGAAAAAAGCCGCGATTTTAATAGCCCGCAATCGACCGGGCAATCTCGACCTTGTATCGAACAATTGTTCTCCTGATCCGGAGAAGAGGCTTCAGCTTCGCGAGGAGCACGCGAAGGAGAAAGAAGGTCGCCCTCTCGCCCCGACGAGCCGTGCCTCGCGAAGATGATCCCCGGCAAAACCGAGAGACAATCCGACTCAGCGGCTTAACAGCTGTCTGTCGGCTTAACCGGAGAGAAGACGGCAGAAAGAAGCTGGGAAAAAGCGACGGCAACTCGCGAACGGGTCAGGGGAGCTTAGTATGCATTGCGTGATAGCTCGCATATATCCATTATATTACGCTCTCCCTCCCTCCCCCCTCCCCCTTCCCCCACCCCCTCCCCCTCCCCACCTTCCTTCGTCCTTCCTCTCGAACTATATTCAGCGGAAGAGATTTTCTACCGGATGGTTCCTCGCTATTACCCAGCCTCTCTCTCTCTATCTCTCTCTCTCTCTCTCATCCAATCTCTCCTGCTCCCTCATATACGCTCTCCTTTATGCGCACGCGTTATATCAGACCGGGTATTTACGTGAATGCGATCCCGATTTCACGTATACGTTGGCGAGCAATCGCGAGAAAGGGTGGAAATGGGGCGCGAGGGGGATGAGGGAGGGAGGGAGGAAGAGAGGGACGGGGGGTGGTGGAACGATCTATGCAACGGCCACAATCCGCGCGATCATCTTCGCGTGCACGCGCGTCGCGCGGACGTGATTTTGTCGTCGGTAGGGACTCGGGAAAGGAGGGGGGGGGAGGAAGGGAAGGGGAGGGGTGGTTCAGACGCCCTTAAACTCCTATACGTTTAGAGGGAAAAATCTGTCTCTCGTTTTCGCTGCCCGCAGACTCGAACAAGCCCTCGGCGAGTTTCGTTTTCGCTGTATCTCCTGACGAGAGAAATTCTGAAGAATTTTGAAGAATTTCAAATCGATTTCGAGTATCTTTACACCGTAACGTAGCAAAGTACACACTGCGGAACGCGATGAAGCTGCATCGGAGCCGAAAGAGACTTTAAGATTATGCAATCTGTAGGAAAATTACCAACTGTCTCTCTCTCTCTCTCTCTCTCTCTCACGGCAGATTGAAATTAAATTAAATTTCTCATTCCTCTTATTACTCTTATTACTAAATGGCCCGGTAATTATTTTTATTCCAATGCAAATAGGTATCCCTGTTGACGGATTAATTGCCGTTTGCTATAAGTTGCTCTATTTCATTATAACTTACGAAATTAAGTAGAAATGGAGTTACCATAATCGCGCACACTCTATGCATTACGTATAGGGTGCTTCTGAATAAGTGCGAAAAAAATTTTACAAGATGATTCTTTGTCGAAAATTAAGGGGGTTCTTTTCACATAAACATATATTCCTATATATTTCCCCCTGAGGAGTTATACTCTTCCAAAGGGGAAGGTAAAAATTGAATTTTTATTTATTTTTGTTTTTCAAATTTTGATCAAATTAGAAACGTGAAATTTGCTGGACATTTTTCACTGGTAGAAAGAATGCTTATTAATATTCTTTCCTAATCTTCCCGTATCGTTATAACAGGACGAAACCAATCCCTATTCAATTTTTTATTAGAACTTTTTGACAGATCAAAAATGTGATCGTCTAAAGATATGTGTTAGAAAGCCTGATTCCTTTCGAAACTTTTTTATTTCTTTTATTTTTCTTTTTTTTTTTTTTTTTGTAAAATCAATAGCTTTCAAGGGAAAAAAATTAAATACATGGTTATGCACCGTGTTAAATGGCACAGGTTTCAGGTTTACAAAAAGTTGAATTTTAAAATGAAAAAAGCAAGCAAAACAAAATTATAATAAATGTCGGAAAAAAATGGAACAAAAGCAACACAAAAATTATAATTAAAAAAAAAAGAACCTCATTGTCACCTCCTCTTTTGAAGGAGTGTAACTCCTCAGGAATGGATGTAAGAATATTTGTCTACGTGAAAATCACCCTTAATTTTCGACAAAGAATCATCTTCTAAAATTTTTCGACCTTTATTTTATTTAGAAACACTCTGTATATGCATATACAGAGTGTTTCTAAATAAAATAAAGGGCGAAAAATTTTAGAAGATGATTCTTTATCGAAAATGTGGATTATTATTATTTATGATTATTATGCGCAGTTTCCATGAATCTTATATACAGCTAAGAACGTGTTACAAACAAGACGTAGCTGAGAAGCCGGCTGGTGAATAAAATAAAGTTTTACAGTCGTTCGAAGGCTTTGCCTTTAATTTTATTGCCAGCTGTTTTTCCGTGAGGCTTGCCATTGTCCCATTAGAAGGGAATTTAATTTTTTGCAGGCTTAAGTGTTAGTGCCGGTGATTCCGTTCGCGTTTAAGGCCATCGTTGCGGATATTGCATGTGGTCCATGTATTTTTGGAGTTATGCTACTGTCGTATCATGGAAGAGGGAATTGTTGCTAGCGCACTTTTTTCGTGTCTCGATTTCAGATATTATTAGGATATTAATATAATTGCGATTGCCCGTGAAAAAGCGACTATTGTTCTCTCGAACAATAACCTATCCGCAGAAACCTTTTTAACGAAAGAGTTAATTGTGGTGAGGATAAAAACGCTTTTCATTTTCGCGTTATGTATATTAAACAAGAAATCTGGAAATTTTTCATTCTTATTTTTTAATATTTTTAATATAATAAATCGCAGCAAAATTTTCAACATCATGCATGATAAGAATTCTATAATAATATAAAAAGTTGAAACAAAACTTAGCAAGTATTGATATTGAAAGATTAAAAAAAAACTTTTTTTTGATACAAAATATTTTTTTAGTAAAATGTTTTTTTTTTTTTTTTTGTAAAATTTGGTATATAATTTATTGTAATTGAAAAAAAATGATTGAATGAATTGCTATAAAAAGTAAAATAATTGGTTTGTGTATCAGCCGATTTTTCTTATCTAAGTGTACAGAAAAATTCTCTATGAATTGAGATCAAATCAATTATTGAGTTAATGACAAATTATTGAGTTAATAATCTACGTTTCTACCACGAGTTTTTTCATTCTGTGGGCGCCCACATATTACTACCTCTCTGATTATCACGATGATGCGTTAATATTCGTTAAGAGCGACCTGAGAATCGTCTACTGCAAAAGAAAAAAAAAAAAAAGAAAAAAAAAAAAAAAAAAGAGAGAGGGGAAGAGAACGATAGGGAAGAATCTATTTGTAATAAATTTTAGATAATCGAGAACAATTCGCGTAGAATTTGATTTTGTACAATTACAAGGACGAATCGATGAGATCTCGCGCCGCTCCGCGACCTCTTCTACCTTCTCCTCCTCTTTTCCCGGCGAGGTGAAGGACTGTACTCATATTGGCGCGGAATTTTTCCCATGAAATCAATCAGCCCGACTGAATTCAGCGTTGCTGCATTTCGCATCCAAGCACGAGATGCGCGATTCGTCGTCGTCGTCGTCGACGGCCTCTCTTCTTCACCGACTCCTTTCACGACGCCCTCAATCCCCTGCCTCGCAGCCAAGGAAAGGAAAATACGTAAACGAAAGTAGATGTATGCCGCATAGATAGGATTCTCCCGCCTATATGCTCGCAGACGAATCGCTGCGACTTCATCGGCTATGGTTATACGAGGGTCCGATATTTTTGCACCGACCTTTTCACCGGATATACCATGCCATGCGACGTCCTCGTACGTTCTTATTACCAAGACTATGCGTTTTCTCTGTAAAACACTCGTCAATCTTGATAGTCGGGATTTATCCTACTCGCGAAATGCCATTATAGTCATAGCTGCCGTGGGGATTTTTTTTTTCTTACGAAGATATATGCGAGAACAGAATTTTTTATTACTGCAAATACTCAATGATAATTTTTTTTTCTTGTTAGAATTTTATTTCGCACATTTCGGATCATCATCAGCTCGGCTTTTAATTAATCCGCCCTCTTTCGTCATTAAATACTTATTATCGCAGCCTCGTATTTTTTAAATATTATAAAATCGTTATTTTTACATATTTTTAAATAACTATCGTTCTTGCATATATTTCACATTCATTAATATTTTTATCATTTATTAATAATTTTACATTTAATAAATGTTTTTATTTAATAATGTATTTTAATATTTTTAATTTTATTTTGTTTGGAGAGAAAAAAAAAACATTTCTTTTCTAAAAAAAAGTACAATAATTCTTACGCTGAAAAATTTTAGTCTTAAATTTACGATCTGTTGCTTATTTAATATTAATATAATTTACGTTTTCAGTTATCGAAAAGAAATCTAAAGTTTTGAATGTAAAACGTCATTATTTAATATATTTGCCGCAATTATATATATTTTATACGCATTGTTTTATGCTTGACGGGATCCTGATTATGAAGATTCCCTTGATCACATACAGTCTCTCTCTCTCTCTCTCTCTGCTTTATCTCCTTATTTCGACATAGATGCATGAGATTAAGCGGACCGGCTGCGAGATCCGTCGTTATTCCGCTTGATTATCGGCCCGGCACCGAATTAGCGTCCTTTAGTATCATCCTCTGTTCTCGCTCACTCTTCTTCCCCCGATCCTATCCTATACTCACTTTCTTTGTCGCTCCCCCTTTCTTTGTTCACTTTATTTACCTCCAAGCTCGATCTTTCCGCTGCATCCTCTTTTACGCTTGCCAACCATCCAGTCATCCCCTTCTCCTCCACCCCTCCCCCCGCCCTCTCCCCCCCGTCGCCGGCCCTCGGACCCCTTTCTCTCCACGGTGGCACAATCTCGTGGCTAGTGAAGCGCGTAAGAGGTTGCTTGCTTTTTCTAATCTAGCTGCTGCGATAGAGAGTTGGGCACGATCGACGCTCTAAGCAGCAATTTACATGTAAGCTGCCACCCCCTCGCGCCCGGCCGTAATTACGTTCGCACCAGGGGATAATCGTCGCCTGTCTTTACAGGAAGATGTATAATCACGCGGCGCACCAGGCTTTCCGCTTTCTCAAATCTCGCGTTAGTCATCGATGACTCTGTATCGATTCATCGGAAACATTGTTATTGATCACAAGAAAGGATCGAGCATAGTAGTTTATTAAATCTTCATCTAAGTTCTATATATTAAGAGATTATATAATTTTATTAATATATATAATAAATATATAATTAATATATATTATTAAATATAATTATATAAAATAATAAATAATAAATTATATAATTTTATTAATACATATAATAAATATATAATTAATATATATTATTAATAAATAAAATATATATATATATATATATTTTATTTATTAATAATATATATTAATTATATATTTATTATATATATTAATAAAATTATATAATCTCTTAATATATAGGATAATATATAAAAGAAAAATACAATCAATAGACGAGAAAAAATTAATTGCAGCATTTCTCGTGCTTTTGTTAAATAAATTCTCGGGGCCCCTTGAATGCGACATTGCCAGGGAACGATGAAGCGTTATTAAAAAAAAAAATGTTAACGTCCCTGCGATCGCGCCACGCGATGAAATACACGGCAGGAAGTGGGCGAGGCTCGTTCATCCTCATTTCTCCTCTGCCATTCTCCTCCTCGGGCCTACTCTGTGTATTTCCAGCAACCCTCGATTATCAATCTCTGATAATTGAACGTCTTGAAATTGACATCGTTTGCGACGATCTCGACCGACGGCGGTTCGCTGTCAAACTTTTTCCGCGAGACACTATAATATCGCTATCTACCTACAATTACGCCGTAATTAAGAACGGCGAGGGGCGATAATTAAAGATTAAGATACTTGCGAGGCCGGGGAGGAGCAGAAGTGACAACATCGCCGCAAGCAAAGCAGCTCGGCGATATTAAACTCCGCCTGGTTGAGGCGCGCCGGTGTAAAGTCGGCCATTCACTACTTGCGGATAATCGCTGAACCTCGTGCCTACGTTAGCGCCGGGATAAAATATAAAAGCGCAATGAAATGTAAAATAAAATAGAGGCGAAACGGACAATAAATAAAAGAAGGCAAATTAAAATAAATGCGGTGCCAATAAAAAAATTCGGAGATCTTATATGTTATTTATTTATACGTTATATTTTAGGAAGTTAAAAAAAAATCAATTAATTATACTGACAATTTTTAATTTATTATAAGTGTTTAAATATTTCTCCTCCATTGATTTTAATTGCGAAAAATTTCACAAATTAATTTATCATTTACATCTATATATATGTATTATATAAATGTGATTTAATTCGATTATTGTCTAGTTTTTTACTTAACTTTTATCAGCATTTATCTTATTATATGTAAACGCGGAGGTTGTAATTTTAATAGGCAAAGATAATACGAGTAAAGCATGATTAAAAAATAATTAGAGTTCATATCTTTCTTATTATAACAAGAAAATATTTTGTTTCTTTATTTGCAACAATACCGGTTGGATCAAATTCAACGATCAAAATACGTAAAACTGTTAAATCTGAACACTAACTATTTCATTGAATCGAAAATAAACACATTTCTCTTTCCTTGTTTGTTTTGTTTCCCTCTCTCTTCTGTCTTCAGTTTATAACTCGTCTTTATTTAATGAAATATCATCAAGACTGTTTTCTCAAAAATTATAATATACATTTAATATTAATATATATATTTAATATTAATATATCTTTAATATTATTCAATAAGAGACAAAATAAATAAAATTAATATCATAATTTTAATTCCCGCAATAAAAAAAAAAAAATCTTAATTCTAAGATTTGATAAGTGGATCACGAAACTACAAAGATGTAATATTATTATTAAACACATATCATCTCTTTAATATCTTTATACACAAGTTCTCTATTTTTAAATAGGATCGAAAAAAATGTTCTCCTTATAAAATATTGTTATAATAAATATCAGACAATTTTTAATACTTTATAAATGTATTCGTCGTGTATTAATAAAACCCTATTCCGTGGCGAAAAAAAAAAAAAAAAAAAAAAAAATCTTACGAGACTCGCTCCGGCTCTTGTTACACGAAACCGTCATACTACTTTCACGCGTTAATGAGTAAGTTGCGAAGCAGCTATTTAATCGTTACGGAGCGAATAATGCGAGGCGCAATGTAAATGGGGCGCGGGCGAAGAAACAAAACTCCGCTCTCGCGAACAATGGGTTCGTTAACAGCGGTGTTTCATTACTACTAAAACAAATTTTCTGGATGCTTTGCAATCATCGAGTCATTCAACTCGGCGCGACTCGTTTTGACAGCGCCGACGGATGCACGCGAATGCCAAGTTGTCGATACTTCTGTCACTCTGCCGTCGCGCTGCCGTGATTTGTTAAAGTTCCGTCGAAGAGGCACGTTGTACTCTGATCGTATATAGGCGGTGTCTCTGAATTTTAGATACTTCAATATTTATTGCAAATTAGTATTTAATGTTTGCTTTCTTATAGAGGGAGCTTTGTTTGTGTAAAAATTTTTTTTTTTTTTTTTTTTTTTCAAATTTTGCTGCCCATGTGTTGGAAATGTTCTAAAAAAATCGAAAGAACATATTTTTACAAAATGTCCGTATGTGCAAGAAGGACGTGGTCGCTCAAACATTCCGGAAATTTTGAGATATATCTGAATATTTTTCTATCAATAGAATATCATCAAGGGATGGTTGGTACTGAATTTAATGAGAATTGGTGGAAGAGCTCATTTTTTTATAAAATTTTGAAATTAAAAAAAAAAAAAAGAATATTCTAACTTGCACAATTTTTTACTTGTTTAGAGAAGGGACTTTGGGTTTTTTTTTTTTTTGCATACACGTATATACGACTTATACAAACTACATTTTTCCGAGTTTCCTTCTCTCTTATAAATTCGTGCAATTATAAAAATCGCGAAATTGTGATGGATTCGTAGTTTGCAGTTGCGCGTAAAACGTAGTTTCACGATTGGCAAAAACGTTATATTGCACGCATAGCGCGAAACTTCAACCCGATACGAAAAATGGGAACGTTTGTTAACCAAACATTATTCAGTCCCCGTGTAACTTGTCCTTTGTAACTCGGTCACCCTGTTATTTTATTGTCCGCCGCTCGTCCACTAACTTCCTAAAACGTTCTCGTTCGCAAAATTGCTACGTAGATGGATCTCTCAGCGAGAGATAGAGAAAGAGAGCAAGAGGGAGAGAGACAGGAGAACCGAAGGTAGTGTAAATCGAGCTTACAATCCAATCAGACAGTCCCCGACTCTGTCTCTCTTTCGAGCGCTCCAAGGTTCGTCGGACGCTCGAGGGAAGAAAGCGATGACGAAAGTGAGAGAAAGAAGAAGACTACCGAGGCGAGAGGATGTGTCTATACGTGTGTGTGTGTGTGTGTGTGTGTTTGAGAGGCGAAGGATGGTAGCGGCTCAGAGTGACGATCAAGAAGAGGGCGGTAAGGGTGGTAAGGCAGAAGCGGCAGGGCCGCAGAAATAGCCTCGGGGGTGGTTTAAGTGAGGGGTGGCGTATAGCTGCAGCAGCGAGGGAGACAGAGAGAGAGAGAGAGAGAGGGAGAGCGGGAGGGGGAGTAGTTGGTGATCCTCGGCGAGGGGTGTGGGCGGCCGGCAGGGGACACGCAGATATTTCCGAGTACATTTTTGATGGGATTTTTAAATGAGCTCCAATTGCGTTAAACGCTACGGCTCTCGACTTAAGGCAAGATTTCCTTAAACGACGTTTTCCAGAGCCTCACTCAGTGCCTCGCCGCTCGTCTCGTACCGGAATGAAAATTACCGGAGGTCGGCCCCTCCCCCTCTCCCCCGCCTCATATCTTCTCTTGAGCCCCCGTTCTTGTTTTCTTTCCGTCCGTCGCTCACGGTTTATTTACTGCACGCGGATTGGGATACATCAGCGACGACATCGGTTAGGATCCTGAATAATTATGCCGATGTCTACGAGGGTAATCTCGCTGAGATGATTTGCGGCTTATAGTTTTGAGAATTAAATTTTTACTATCGAGAAAGTAATTTTAAAAACTCATCAAAGGGAAGGGGAGGAAGCGCATACTAATCTCTTACATCTCCGTAACGTCTTATATATATATCAAACTTAAGACTGCTTGAGAGACCGATAAGCGTGGTGCGGCGTCTTGCGCGGAGGAGTCGAGCATAAATTGCGTATAAATTACGGAGGGAGCTGGGACAAATTGAAACACGATCGTGAGATTGTTGCGTCCGCAATTAACAAGTTATTCGCTATAACCTGGCATAATTTTTAGAGCAGGGATTTGTTTGTGGGTGAAGAGGAGGGGGAGGAGGAGGAGGAGGAAAGATGTCAAGATGTAAAGATTGCGCGGGACAATTGTGTATGAAAAAAAGATTTATCATAAAATGGGAGAAAATTTCGCGTAAAGTCAATTACGCGTGCGAGATACGCGAGGAAGAATGAGGTAAGGTGGAAAGATAAGACGAAATAAATTGCAGCGAGTTTAAGTGTGCTTTTACAGCGACGATGAGACATGTCTTAAAGCCAACAGGGTAGAAGTAGAGGAGGACAGGGGCAACTTCCTCTCGCGCAGTCAAAGATACAGCTGTAGAATCCGAGAATTAGAGGGAAACTAAGGGAAGAAGAATTTTGAGAGATAGTGAATCTTTCAATTATTTTCTTTTACCGTGAATAAGTAAGCTAAACATTATTTTCGACAATATAAATAGATATTGACGTGAAGAAAAAATGATAAAATCTGTCCGGAAAATATCTCCAATATTAAATAATTTCCTTATAAATTTTTTCTTTTTTTTTTCAAATTTGAATGCCAATGCGTTCAGAATGTTCTAAAAAAAAAAAAAATTGAATAAATATTTTTAAAAATTTTGAGCTAAATTTTTTTATATAAGTAGAGTATCGTTAAAGATTGGTTGGCATCACTTAACTATCGATGAATAGTTTTTTTTCTTTTATAAAATTTTGAGTTTTTCATAAAAAGAATGTTGCTCTAGTTTCCGCAAATTTTGAGATATCGGTCTAAATATTTTTATATGAATAGAATGTCATTAAAGGATGGTTGAATTTGATAAGAATTAGGAAAAGGGTTTACTTTTTGTATGAAATTTTGAATTTTTCAATAAATATCTGTACTTTAATTTCCACAAATCTTGAGACATCGGGATAAATATTTTTACATAATTAAAATATCATTGAAGGATAGTTGGATTGAATTTGATGAGAACTGATAAAAAGATTCATTTTTTATGAAATTTTGAATTTTTCCTAATAAAGGTTGCTCCAACTTCCTCAAATTTCGAGATATCGGGCTTAATATTTTTACATAAATAATAAGTATCATTAAAAAATCATTGGTATTGCATTTATAATTACGATTACTGATACAGAGGGAGAGAAATAAAATTATGAGTAAACATCGTGCAAGTTTCCAATTTGCACAATCTTTCACTCGTCCTTTTCTTTCCGTCTACATTAAATAAGGCTCCTTATATAAAATATAATACCAATTTTGCGATGCACTTTTTTCCCACACGACCGCCATCGCTTTCGAGAGAATCTTCCAGCCCTATGCGAGATATGATAAGAAGCAACGTAGGACTGCGCTAAGCACAGCTCGAGCGCGGTTAACTGTCACTTATCAAATTAGAAGTTTAACCGTGACACGTAATTTCGTGACGGTAAGAACGTAATTGGCACTTAAGCCCGTTAACGGCACGTTAACACGTTAGCGACGACCCTCGCACGGATATCACGCGTATAACGAGTGCGTCCGCCGGTGACGGTCGCGTGCATCCTAAAGACTCCTCACGGGGAGTATCGACGTGCACTTACTTCCGCTGACGCCGTCGTCTTGTGTCACCTTTACGCGGCATCTCCGCCGGAGCTCGGTAACGTTGCAGCTGCGTCGACGAGAAACGGAAATGGAGAGAAAGAGTGAGTGAGTGTGTGTGTGTGTGAGAGAGAGAGAGAGAGAGAGCCTGTGCAACGCGCTATGAAAATTCAATTTAGCAGCGTACGCCGGCACGTGCGGCGCGTTAATCTCGCGATGCTTAAGCAATGAATCGTCGTGGAAATTGTCGAGCAAGTCCGCGACGATATTGCGTCTGGTTGCACTTGTGACGACACGTCCGATCACAGCGGGCGTCATAATGAGCTGAGCTCGGGCTACTTTGTTTTGCCGATAATGGGACGAGAGAGATCGAGCGGGCGTCGCCGCTTATCGCCGATATTGCATTTGATTGACACAATTGTAATCATCGTCGTACAAAGGATCGTGTAAGAAAATACGCCGATACACGAAATGTACTGAACCTTTTTTTTTTTTTTTCCTTCCCGCGATTAATGGCAGGGATTTTTACTATCGGTCTCTTTTTAATCTCTTACACGAGTCGGTTAATTCTCTCGGATGGAATGGAATTTAATCGCCTATATCGTGATAATATTTTTTTTTTATTATGTTTCAAGGATCATTAATTAAAAATCCAATTGTTATAAAAATATATCACGATTGAAATGAATAATCTAATCAAATTGATCTTAATTATTATTTTTTAATTATTGGATTTTTAGTTATACACTGACAGACATATGTATATATTCAGAGATAAAAATATACATCTAGAGAAGCGAGTTTATTTCCAATACTGTCTCACGATTAAAAGTTCATATCGTTACGTAATTTTAAGATATTCGTAACAAAATGTCATTTAAAATTCATACGAATTTCAAAGGTGGGATTTTCGAAAATTTCTACAAATCGGAAAGCATTTGTCGTGTCGCTATTGCAGAAAATATAAATAGACCGAAGAGACATTTCACGGTATGTGGCGGATGCGAGAACACTCTGGGAAATTAGACTACTTTCGTTAACGAGCAACGAGTGCGGAAGAGATAGCGGGCGCTTTTCTCTCGTTCACACATCTGGCGCTCTGTTTGAAAACTTTTGTCAAGCCGTTCGTCAGTCATGCAAAAAGCAAGTAAATCTCATCGTTTTTTCCGACAAATATAAAATCATCTCTCGAATAGGACAGAATTCATATAGCATTACGTAATCTTTTTAACGAGCATGCCAAAAGCACCAGCAACGTAAGAAACCGTGCAATTTTTTTTTTTTTTTTCTATTAGGTCACTGTGCTTGCACTTACTTTTTTTGCTGCATCATCTTTTTTCATCGACAACAATTAATAATAGTGTTAACGAAATTCCGAATATTATCTATTACTATATACACATTATATGTATATAAAATTATTTATTATGTATTTGACAGGTGTCAGATTTAAAAGTTCCATTTATCAAACACATCTAACAATTCAGAGAATTAAGAAAAATTTTTAATAGCCGTATCACGGGTACATCATCGGCTCACTCGAGGTTGATGCCTTTGTTTACCAACGAGTAACGTCTAATAATAGATTGATGTTTACCTGGCAAGTCCGTCATTCCGCCTCGATCGGTCCAACCACAACGAAAAAGAAAAACCTGGTCGTGTCCCTCGAGTCACCGGCTCCAACGATAGTCACAGATAGTGCCAATCTTCTGGGACTGCGAGAGCGCGAAAGCGCGCGAGACGATCGGCGGATGGAGCGGGGGAAAGGGGAGGGGGGAGGGGGAAGGGCAGAGGGGGAAGGAGGGTGAAGAGACGACGAGTCCAAAATCTTAAAAACTCTTCGCCGTCGAAGAGGACGCGAAAAAAAAAAAAAAAAGAAAAAAAAATAGAAATCCGCCCGGGATGCGGGCCGTTGCGCGAATGAGCGCGTCCGAATCACCCGGCTACGTGTTCTCTTACAGGAGTTTGGCGCGCGACTGTGCTACTGGGGCCAACCCCGGCCGCCATCAACCCTCTTATGGCTCTGTGTCCCTACGCGTTCCTCCGATCCCCTCCTCGCTCTCCCCCTCCCTCGCCGCCCACCGTTCCATCTCCGTCTTGCACCCCTCGCTCGCTCCTTCCCTCTCTCTCTCTCTCTCTCTGTCACATCCCCCCTCCCCCTATTTCGCGCCCCACCACCTTCATCCCCCACCATCAAAACGTTGAGCGTGACAATCCTTCTCTATTTTCCTTCCACCCTTCGGCGTACTTCCTTCCTTCGCCCACGGTATCGCCTCTTTCTCTCTCCTTCCTCGGGACTCTGATTCTCCTTTTTTTTTTCCCCCTGACGGTCTCTCTGTTTCCGTCTCCTTCGTTCTCTCTTACCTATCCCCTTCTACCCTGTTTCCCCGTCTCGTTTTATCCTTCAGCCTCGTAGAGCTTCATTACGACACCTATTCCCCCGTGAGCAGTTTCATCCCCCACGTCGCGATCGTCTCGCTTCGACACCTTTGACCACTCAGGGGGTTATCCCGTCATTCGCTGGGTCTCTGCTTCCTCTCGTTTCTTCGTCATCTTTCCTTCTCTCTCTCTCTCTCTCTCTCTCTCTCTCTCTCTCTCTCTCTCTTTTCCCTCTGTCTCTTTGTCCCTCCGTTTGCCCCCATCCATCATCCGTCCCTGTCTCGCTCGTGACGATGCAACCCTTTTCAGTCCACCCCGTGAGCGGCATCACCACCGATATGGACCGACGCTTAGCGCCGGCGCGCGCGCCGCGATTCAAAACTGCGGTTAGAAGGGAGATAAGGATGCGTCCTAAATATAGAGACGTGGTGCTTAAGATACCCCTTCCACCTACCCGTTGCCGAGATCCTTACAAGCGCCTCTCTTAGGCGCCCTCGGAATTTCACGATTTCTTTCACTGTCATAATGGTCGCGCACTCGCTTCTCTGTCTGTCTCGGAGAAGAAAGGAGATTGATACATTCCTAGAAAGTCTTTTTCGACAACGAACTGCGGCAAGTGGACTTTGTCGAATCCCTTGATTACACAATTTTTTGTTCTCGGAGGAGGCAAAACAGAAATCGAAGTTGATTTAACCGAGTTTAATTATTAATTCAATTAAATTATTAATTCGATTGAATTATTAATTTGATAGAATTGCAAATTGCATAAATCATTATAGTTGTATCATGATTAGGGACAGTAATTCATTTATTGTATTTTGCGTCTATAGTCTTGAAAAAAGAAAAGCTGCATTCATCAAAGTCACATCGTTTCCGATCTTTTCAACTGAAACGCGGAGAATGTCATGCCTTCGATCACTCATTCAGGACGATCGGAAAGGACAATGTCTGCCCGTCAGCGTTACAGTTAATAAGAAACGCATGCGGAAGCGGCGGCAATGAAGTATCAGCGTGCGCGTCGCGTCGCTGTCCTAGCTTGCGTATAAATAAGGATGGGCTAAGCCCCGTTCTGGTCTGTAATTACGACGGAACTAAGCCGGGTATTCCGTGGATCGGTGATCCTTCGTGCCTCGGCGCGGTGCGACGCCGAGAATCTCCACCCGGCCGAAACCAATTTGGAATTAATGTAACGTCCTGCGGAATTAACGTGCCTGGAGTCCTGCCGAACGGAAACCGGTCACCCTTTTGAGGCGCGAAAAATTTCCCCCTTAAAAAAATTCGAATAAATAAGAAACAAAAAAAACGTCCACAAAATCCAGATCCCCTCATTCTTTATTTCGTTTTTACGTCGACACAGATTGTCATCCTGTACATCTCTTGAGAGGACACTTATTTGTATAAGTACTTTTTTATATAATAAATCTGTATGATTTTTATAAGTTCCCAATTTTTTTATAAAGTAATTAACATGGAATAAGGTAAATTAAAGTAAAATTAAAGTAACACGGAATTGAAATTAAAATTCCAATGACATTAACTGCACAGCTGACATTGCGTTAACTGTCAATATTAATTTGCTCTATTTTTGGTAACATGTTGCTTATAGCCGACGACTTTTGTTAGTAAAATATACATATATACCTGGTGTAAATTCTATTGTACTGCTAACAAATGTGAATCACGTCATTGACCCGGTTTACTGCACAGATTTGTATACGCACATAGCGGGGATACGTGGATTATTACCGAGGGATTAGGGTCCTGTAAAGGGTACATTAAATGAAAGGCGACGCATCAAGGAAGTAATATGTAGTGTGCTGGCATTATACAAACATCCGACATTTATGATTCGTTCTCGTATTTCTTGGTCCGTCGAAAACACATATTAAAGTAACGTAAACTGCTTACTGACAAGTGAAATTGGCGATACTACGTCAATCTCTTAATTGTCTTTGCTGAAGTAAAGTGTTCCTTAGAATCGCCTATAAATCACAAACGTCGTTGCTGGTAATATAAATTATATAATTTTCGTTGGCGAGAGATGATTGATCGTCTTATGAAATTTAATGGGAGAGAATTGTTGGAAATAAAAGATTCATTTTTTAGGAATGTTGCCAGTTACAAGGAATAAAGAAGGCGACAGATAAACCTGCTAAAATAATCGAGCCAAGAGATTATTTAAGCGGTTACCTCTTCGCGGTTATCTCTTTGATGTTTAGCTAAAAATTTTAATTCTCCTTTCACCGAGCATCAAACTTTCTCTTTCTAATTAAAAATGAATAATCAGAAAAATGTAGTTGATGAAACATTCTAGCATCTTATTAATGGGACTTGTAAAAAGAGTTATGAAGTAACAAAAGAAAATTACAAAATGTATTTTAAGATCGAATAGACACTATAGAAGAGACACGATCAATTATAGAAATATTCGTAAGTACAGCATTTCCAGACAAAGGGTAACGAGAGAAATGGCGCTAAATGGATCCAATCTGTCCTTCATTAATTTCCGTCTTGTTAATCATTATCAAAACGAAAGCCCTCGGAAGAACGTAGATTTCCGACCGACCAGCCGACCACAGTATATTAAAGCGTCGTGAACATCAAACGACCATTGAATTCACCAGATGGCCGAATAAGATGTCACGAATTAAAGCCATATCGTGCTAGGACGAAAGGTTTCTCTCCGCCACGTAGCATTAGACTACTATTGTTCCACTGACAATCACCATCTCTCGTGAAGTTGAAGATATATTTTATAGATATTAGATATAGCTGAATATTGTCGCATTTGCGTTTAATTATTCATTGATGCTATTGAAAATAAAAAAATCTATTTATTTATTATTTTCTAAACGAGGCGGAATTTTATTTATTGATTTCTGATAATATTTTAATAGCAATGCATTAAAATTATTTGCAAGATATGTAAAACGATTAGTTGGTATTATAATATTATTTATTAATGTGTACTATAATATATCTCTTATCAGAAAAAGATGAGAAATGTGTGTAAAAAAATATACGTTAATAAGTTTTCGATAGAAGAATCTAATAACAATTGAATAACATTAAGAGTATTTATATATATATATATATACTATATATATACTATAGTAATGATAAAACATTGTGTGTTTCGCACTGTAAAAAAGAGATAGAAGATATAATTAAATAAACGCGCAGATTTCAATTAAAGTCTCATCCCAAATTCGACGTTCGAAGTACCTTCCTCGAAGACGAAGAGTCACAATGGGGGATGAGGAGGGGGAGGAAGGGGGGGGGAAGGGGAAGGATAGCAGGGGGGTAGTAGGAAGATTTAATTCGCTATTCGATTCGATTCGCCTCGAGGCAAACCATTGTTTCGACTGAACTTCGCGACAAAATGCGCGCAGGACCGACGACCAATGAAAATGAAATTAGGAATGCGAAAAAAGGTGGGAGAAAAAAGAGAAAAAAAATGATCGAGAGCGAAAGAGAAAGAGGAGAGACAGAAAAAAATAGAGAAAGAGAGAGAGAGAGAGAGAGAGAGAGAGAGAGAGAGAGAGAGAGAGAGAGAGAGAGAGAGAGAGAGAGA
>JBCAUJ010000014.1:5990533-6009507 GCA_038406275.1 Cataglyphis albicans | reverse complement strand
ATTATGATTTAGATATTTTAAAAAATATTATTGAGGCAATTAAGAATGACTTAACTTAATTAATTTGATAATAACATGAATCGCGTTAACAACGATTAGGCTCTTTAAGTAAATTAGAATTTTATCAAATCTCGCAGTGCAAATAGATAAGATAGTCATTATTCAGATGGACTTAGATTCACAAAATATTGATTTATTAATCAGCGAGGATAATTAATATTAAAAATTGAAAAAGAATTATTAGAAAGGAAGAATAGATTTCAACAAAGTATCGATTAAAAAAGAAATTGACTCCAGGAATTAAATGTCCGAAGGATTAACAGCTGATAAAAATTCGATGCTGGTTTTATAGAAATCTGAAAATTATGATTTAGATATTTTAAAAAATATTATTGAGGCAATTAAGAATGACTTAACTTAATTAATTTGATAATAACATCAATCGTTAACAACGATTAGGCTCTTTAAATAAACTAGAATTTTACCAAATCTCGCAGTGCAAATAGATAAGATTAACAAAATTTTAATTTATTAATTATCGAGATAATCAATATTAAAGATTGCAAAGAGTTATTAGAAGAAAAGAATAAATCTTAGTAAAATATTGGTTAAGAAAAAATTGACTCCAAGAATTATCTGCCCGAAAGATGAATAAAAATAAAAATTAATAAAGATAAAAATTCGATGCTAATTTTGCAAAAATCTTATGATTTAAGTATCTTAAAAAAATCATTATTAAAGCCATTACTCTTACGAGAATAAATTGAGCGATATTTATTACTGCTTATCTTCGCGTCGCAAGAACGATGAACTAACTAAGGTCTACGTACTACGTAGGGGCTGATTAAACCAGACGGAAGGGCGTCGAAAAAGAATTTTTCACGCCATCAGCGCCTTTTTTTCCTCGTGTCCTTTCTTTTATGCTTCTGTCTAATTACTTTGTTCACGTTCGACGGATGAGAAGCTCCTCGGTCACGTGTCCTGGCTGTCGCTCGAATCGTTCCGCCGTAAAGATTCCTCTGTGCGTCTCGTCGCGCTTAACAATCGGAGAAACGAGCATCGGTTCGCGCAACCTTAATGTCCACTTTTGAGCATAATAGTGAAACGACCGCCTCGTTATTGCACTGCTACTTCGTTAAGATTACACGTTTACCGAAGCGTGGTGAAAGAACACAGAAATACTATTGTCGGTTACATCAGCTTCACATAATTCGCGAAATTCATCTTCAATTAATGTGCTAGATTTAATTAAAATGATTATCGAATTTTATTAATTTTTAATATAAATTTAAAAGGGAACCAGTTCAAAATATAAAGATTCTCAGGGCTAATGTATCGATAATTAAGAAGTGAAAGCGATCGCTTTTCAATCATTTTCACTCCGCGAATTGACTGACTTCTTTCCGCGGATTCGAACGTCGCACGGCTTATCGGGATGTCGCTCAGGTCAAAAGGATATCGATAGACTGGCACGGTGTGTCGCGTGTAGCTAGCATCGGCACGGCATGCTTTTAACAAACAATACTACGTGACGCACGAGCGAAACAGAAGAATCGTGCGCCTCGTCGCGCCGCACGGCTCACGTAACGACGTCGGGAGCAACCGTGACGGGCGCGGCCTTCCGGATGCGACCGGATGTTGGACGAAGCCCATTACGACGAGCGGTAATCCTCCGCATAACTCGCAACAACACTTCGTGTTCTTTCTCTTATTGCGCTGTTGGAAAGTTTGCCTTGAATTTGACATATATATCGCGTGTCTCTGACAAATTTAACATAATAATACTAATTCTATGTTGATCTCAAGATAAAATGAATAGAAACTTCATAATAATTTGAAATAAATTTTGAATAAATTCGACATATTTTTAATGATAATATTAACTTGGAACAAAATTATTGGTGATTTGTGGTCGCTCTCACTTCTGTTGTAAATTCAAATCAATTCTTTTTTTCTGTAAATTTTAGCAGATAATTCTGTCATTAATACGAAACATATCTATTATGTAGAATTAATAATATTTGCACATTATTTTTATTTTTTATTTTAGTTGTTTTAATAATTTAATAGTTAAGTTCAATTAACATGACAGCTAAATGTCAAATTAACATATGATTCTGTTAAAATTTAATATAAAAATTTAAACCGGCGTATTTTTTAAGAAGAAAACACTAATTCTAACAAAATTATTTGACAAATTAAATAATCTATTATGTAATAATAATGTAACATTAATCATTTATTAAAAATTAATAGCAACTTTAAAAAAAATTGAGTTTTTATTTTGAAATTAATATAAATAAGCCTCAAGCAAATAAAGAAGAATATTGTCGTGAATTTCATATATATATTTATATAGGGTGATTCAGAACGAATGTAAAAAAACTTTGACAGATTGTTTGGAAGGTCGTTCTGCGTAAAAAGTATTCATCAATGTAAATTCTATCTTTAATATTTACAAAAGTGGTTACAAAAGTTTGAAAATTTTGCTGCTATCATAGTAAAATCACATAATTCGTAGAAAAAATCAAAATGAAACAAGAGAACATGTAAACATCATTTATTTACAGTTTAATTTTCTACTAAATGCTCAAAATGTATTCCCCGAGCACATTTTTTTACTATCAAAGTTTTTGTTTTGAATCATCCTGCATATGTAATATTTTTTTTTTTCATTTAACAATTATTTTATTTAATAATTAAGAAGTTGAAAAATTTCCAAATCTTGTCCGACCGTTCACACAGTTATTTATTTTGCTTCGTATAATTTTTTTTATTACTTATATAACCCGTGCTTTATACACGGGATCCTCTATTGTACATCTTGACTGTTCTATTGGATAATATACGGAAAAAATCACAATGCCGCCTACGCCTATTGGCCTAGATACTTCGAAAATTCGATTGCATATCATCGAATGCGTGTTGCTCGTAGAATTCCTGGAAACAAACAAGGATATGAAAAGCAAATTTAAAAAGTTTTAATTAGAAATATACAAAATAGTTGGAAAAAAATAACGAGTCGCAAAAAACATGAATACTGTGCTCTTGATCTGATAGCTTTCATGGATTAGCATTTATTCATTCGCATTATTATTACCGTACTTATACGTAGGCGTCGCGCTGACAACGCACACCACCGCGGAACTTTGTGACAATAGATCGAACGAGCTCGGCAGGAAGTGTTTCTCGTCTGACTTGAATGGATGTATGTGTGTGTGTGTGCGTGCGTGCGTGCAACCGTATGTATTTTGCTCTCTGTCATATATGCTGCTCGCAGGTAACGAAGCGAATCACCCGGTAGCTCCGTATCTCTGACGTGTGTACAAAATATCGCAGACTCGCCACACCTTCTTACGTTGACTGTATTTGTGGAACGGCAGTCACCTGTTTACTAATTTCCAGCAGTTGTGTGTGTGAGAAATCTTGTATTCCGCAGATCTCCATTTCGGAGAATATTACGTGAATAATATTTTTCGAATAATATCTAAAGAAAAAAAAATTGTCTCGTATTTTTTTAAAGGAGATAAAGAAAAGAGAGCCATGTCAACGATCGATTCGATTGCTCGTGTACTTAGGATTCTCTCGGTACCATCAGTCGTGCGACGAGGCTGAATAAGATGATCGAAATGTCAAGTGTCGTTTCCAGTGAAGATTTTTTTTTTTTTCAAGAGAGTTTCATAATAACAATAACGATAATCATCGAACGAACAAGGAAAGTTTGTTTCTTATTTCAAATTATGCAAATTATGTAATAGGGGTGTCCAATAGTTACACATCGAGATTGAATCGCGTACATTATAGCGAGCTGCGATGTATCGTGAGAACGAAACGTCACGCGAATTCATCGCCGGGATCAGCTGATGAAAGATCAAATGAGAAATGTGATCGGTGTTCTTATCCTTCTCGCTCTTGTGTCGCGATGACATTAGCCGACACGTGGTCGTGATTGAATCTGACAGAAGTGACAGTAATCGATTTTTGCAATCGATATACTTGATCGACTGAATGATATAAAAACTCTTTTCAGTTTTTTACCTAACACCATCCATTGCATATTCTATTTTTGGAGGGACTGACGCTTCGTATAAAAATCGTTAGGTTGACTGATCGGCTATCGGTCGAATTGTCGTCGCGAATCGCGGGGCAAGCCCGGACTCAAATTGAAGTAATTAAAACCCGGGTACGCGCGCGGGGATCAGGAAAGTTGGCTATTGTCAGTCGGGAGCGTGCGCCTTGTTAAATTTCTCGGTCGAACGGGATCCTTCGTCCCAAGTGGAGCGAAACGGATGGCCAATGGCCAATGATGACTCTAAACTCCCCCTTCGTTTTCTCTCCGCCGCCCCCCCCTTCCCCCTTTCTCTCCCCCTCGTCCAGTTGTCCGCCGGTACGCTTCCGATTCCCTTTCTGTCTCCTTTTTAGAAACCCCCGTCCTCTTGCCCTTTTCCCTCGTTTTTCTTCTTTCCTCGTAAAGTTCGTGACTCACCGACAGATTTCTCGGAAGGGGGTGAAAAAAAAAAAGAAAAACAATGAGAGTTGTATCTTCCAAGTTCGAGATTTTTCAGTATCGTTCTCGTTAGTTTCTGGTGACAATTATTATCGAAAAAAATGTGGTAATTCGTTTCTTTTCGAATTTATATTTTTTATAACTTTTTTATAGATTATATTTTTTAATTATAATATCTTTAATTGTATTTTTTATTAATTATAATATTTTTTCCAACTTTGTTGTTTTTTTGTAAGAAAAAACATGCTGCTGAAATAATATATAACAATATTAATATAATTTAAAATATTAGCATTTTGCAGGAGATAAGTTTTGAGAGAATTTCTATATTTAATTAGATCTTTTCTAGATTTCTGCGTCGCGTACACTTGACCTGAATTTAAATTTTCCTAATCGCTCATAAAAGATTACGTTATGGCAAGGTCGAATCGCACTTAAACATCCCGTCTGAGAAAATAAATCGACGAAATGAATTTGAAAAATGAAATATCTGTGGCAAATGGATTAATTCTTTTTGACGTCTAAACGTCGCCAAGTATCCAAATATTTCAACGAAGCGCGCAACGAAATGATGCTTTATGTTTCTACGTGTGCTGGCCGTGTAGAAAAAAAGTTAGGCAAATATTGAAAGTAAACAAACAGAAGGAGAGAGAGAGAAAGAGAGAGAGAGAGAGGCCGGATTAGAAGCGGCAAACTCATCTCAGCCCGCTTCTGAATTTGGACGCTTTTTTTTTTATTCCCCATCTCGTATTGCCCTCGACCCATATTATCGAAGCGAGACCGGCGATTTTAATCATTACTACGATGTCTCGTCGCGATATAATGATCCTCCGTCCGTTGACGCGATATAATTTTGAATAGCGCGCGCGCGCGAAAGAGAGAGAAATTATGGCGGGAAAATATACGAGGAGGATATATCGCACAAACGAGGCGAGCTCCGGTCTCCTCTTTTTTTTTTTTTCTCTTCCTCGTTGCCGCCGTTACCAGCTTACGGGTCTAAGGCACCGTTTTCTGTCGTAAGCAGACACTGTCAGGACATCCGCCGTCTGTGATACGTTTCCAATATTTCATCGTGGCTCGTTTACGTTATTTCACTAGACAACTCGTCGATGCGAAATCGTCGGCTTAAGTTTCATCCACTTGCTTTTTGTCCTGCTTTTATTATTATTATTTTTTTTTTCGAAAGATTATTGTTTTTATATTATTGCTTTTTTTCATTTATATTTACGATATTACTTGTTAATTAAAATTGGCAGGTTTCAAAAGATGTATCGAAAAGAATGCTCTTTTCATCATCGAAAAAACACGTGTTTCGTGGCGATTATTTGTATTATATATTGATAACAGATTGCTATTATTAACGAATGGATGTCGTTATTAATATTGCAATTGTTATTGCACGCGCGCGTGTTTAATGAAGTTCGATGCAATGAAACTTGAGTGATCGATAATTGGTGCAGCGAAATGCGAGGCATTAGTCCGCTGCGCTGCGTTGCCAATGAATTAATTCGCGCCGTGAAATCGGACTGTTAATCCAATCTACACGCGAAATCAGGAATGATGATGCAGGCACAAGAGCGTTGCCCCGCGCTTTTTCAACCGATATCCATGCACTCCTGATTCGAGAATCACGAGTGAAAAATTTCGACGAGCAAGCAACGAAAAGAAAAGAAAAAAAAAAAAAAAGAAAAGGCGACTCGACTCGATTTCCTATTTACGTTACGTTTCTCTCGCGACGATCATTAGCCGAGAATTAGGTTCCGTAATTGAACGTTTGTCGAAATTTCGCCGGGAATTGTTTGCGATTGAAGCGTCCCACCGGCGGTCTACGGAACGGTTAACCGTTCGCCGCATACAGGAAATGGGCGTTCTGCGTCGTGTCATCATGTGGTCGTATCGGTTACACGAGCGTATTTGGCGCCGGTATACAGGGCGTGATGTGGCGGAGCCAACTTAAAGCATCGTGCGATTTCTTTTCGAGCGCGTTCATCTTTCTTCTCTATTGCAGCAGCGAGTCTTGACAAGTCCGCCCGATGTGACAGATGTGCGATCTACAGGGAAATAATTCTTATTCTGTTATATAAATTTTTAATTTTTTTAATTATTATTTAATATTTAATATTAATTATTTAATGACTGCACGCACAAACTTATTATTTATTACAATCATGAAATAATGATTAAAAATTTATACGTTATTATATTGTAATGGAATTTTTATTAATTATATTATTATATATTATAATTTTTAATAATAAAATTTTATTATAATTTATATATAATCATATTATAAAATAACAGTTCTTCCTCTTTTAATTTTTAATAATATAATATTATCCCCTTTGAAGGGAAATAATTCTTATTTTAACATGAAGATATATAAATTATAATAAAATTATATTATTAAAAATTGTAACAATATAATATTATAATTAATATATTATTATCACTTGTCATATCGTGGAGCGCTGCAAGCTTCATTACCACCGACTTGCTTGTCTTTTTCCGGTCCGGTATGATTTAACGCGTTTCACGGGCCTAGGAGTTAGTGCATCCGGTAGCGAAATCTGAAACATAACGATAACGAAATTAAAGAGAGAAATGTATCCTCTAGCTAGGCGAACTTACGTCGTAGTGCTCGCGGAACCATTTCACGAATGCTTTGACGCTCTCGAGATTTATTATGCCGTCCCAGACCACATCCATCGTCTCGAGATCCGGCCTCACGTTCTCGCATCGCAGCCATCTCTCTCTCACCCGATTTTCGGGAGGTACGAATTGAAGTTCCCAGGGTATCGCGGTGCCAAACGCTATTGTTTTGGCCGGCTTACTCTCAGCCTTAGCATCTCTAATCAGCTGCTTCCTGGTCATGGCAAGCTCGCCCGCATCAGGACATTGTCTCGCTGCGGCTACCCCGTTGGGTACCATCGGCATTTCCTTCATCGACATCTGTCTCAAGCAGAGACGCGCGATTAATATAATGAAACACGTTACGGGGGAGAAATTTCGTGTCTTTGTCGTTGAAAAAGCTTTCTGTTAATAATAATTCTGACTTATTTAAGGGGGGAAAACGATCAGTGTAAAAAAGACTATTTTTTTCTATTAAATAATGGATTTTTTTTAAATCATTTTACATCACAAAGTACATAATTTAAACTACTTTTTGTGAAATTTTTGTTAAAAAATATTAATATTTATAGCTACAATAGCTACTAATAGTCGCTTTGAGAAAAACGGGCGCACGCGTAGCGAGCCAATGGAAGCTCTGAAGCAAAAAAATCAAACATTTTCTTAAAATATAAGATAATAGCTTCAGTCGCCGTGAATTCGAATAAAAAGTCACTTGTTACAAAAATGGGAAAAAAAATCTTTTGAAGAAAAAAGCACCAAAATTGGCGAGACATTGATCTCTGTTTTTTTAACATTATAAAGAAACAAATTATTCAATCAAAAATTCCATACATGCAACTGAAGCTATTGTCTTATATTTTAAGAAAATGTTTGATTTCTTTGTTTCAGAGCTTTTGTTGCCCCGAATGCGTCTATTTTTTTTTTCTGCTCACAATATAGGCTTGTAGTTATAAATATTAATATTTTTTAACAAAAATTTCACAAAAGTTCAATATTTGCGATGTTAATAACGCAATTTAATAAAAGACAATTATTTACCGGAAAAAAATCGTTAAAAATAGATTTTTTCAGCTGTTACAGCTGTTCGTTTCCTTCTTAAAAAAGAAAAAAAAGTCTAAATATAACAAATATATAAGAAACGAGGCAAAAAAGCGATTAATGAGATCATTGATTATGCTGTCAAAATATAAAATTGAATTTTTATATCATTAATTAATTAAATGTGTAATCTCGATATTTTTTCGTGGAAAAAGGAAAATCATTTTCTTTTTGCGAAAAGCTCGGCGCGTTTCATTCGCGAGAAGCGAACGCAACCGGATTGGTCATCTAATATCGCGCTAAAGTTATAATTCAAATCTCGCACATGTGTGTATACGTCACGTATCACGCATCGCATTACGAGTGTTGCTGCAGGATGTATAGGAATCCGCTCGATGCTTTATTCCTATCTACCTCCATCGTTCTACTGGCCTCGGCCGTAAACTCAATTTCGAACATGTCTCTGAGGACCTCCTCGTTGACGAGGACACTTTCCGTGCCGCCTAAATCGCGCAGCCATTCGCAAAATTCACGGCATATCCTGTCCGTGATATTTTTGGTTCTCATGTCGAGGGTGGCCTCGGGATCGTAGCCTTTGAGATCGTCCGCTGTTAAGGGACGCCAAGTGACAACCTGCGTGCGGATCGTGAATTGCGGAATTAGAAGGCGCGGGCGATGGTTTCAGAAAGAGAGCGTGTGAGATCGATGATGTTATTTCGTCGCCTACCTTGCGCCTTGGTTTCCTCAGAAAGAGTGCGTAAGGATTTAATCGCGCTCGATCTACTTCAAGCTCTGCTTTCGTCGAAATTTTCGTCGTCGGGGGATGCACCTGCGTGCAAGTAAAAGCTTACTTTCCCCCCTTCAGTTAAGTTGTTAACTTTTTAATTTTTTAACTTAACTTTTTAACTAGTTCCTACCCAACCCTGATATTTATTAATGAGAGATCGACTTTAAATTTGTTATAAAAACCGCTAGAATAACCGATTAGTTGTAGAACATCTCGACATACGTACCACCAAGTCGAAGGGAATCGCACCTTCTTCTTCGTCTTCTTCCTCTTCTTCCTCTTCTTCCTCGACTTCTTCTTCTTCTTCTTCTTCTTTTTCCTCTTCTTCTTCGGAAGATATCACGCACTTTCTCTCTCCGGCCCTCGGATACCATAGCGGCATACCCAATAATGGCGCGATGAGATTGTAGGATTCGAGCGGCAGGACACGTCTTAGCAAACGGGAATTGCAAGCGAGGGGCTGTGGCGTGGAGAAAATAAGGTGAGACGGGAATTTGTCGGGGTGGAGGTAACGTTTCGAGTCCGCCAGCACTTTTACTAATCTCGCGGTTAATTTAGCGCGCCTCATGGTCGACGCTGTCGCCTCGGCGCCCTCGTACTGTCTTATCAATCGCGAGGCAAATTCGTCCGCCAGACTTCGCAGCATGTCCGCGGCCGACGCGTCCCCGCGAAATTTCGCACTCTCGAGAAATCGCGAGACTTCGGCCACCGTGGACAGCGGCAGTAATTCCGTCCGTCCCTCCGAGCCGGGGAAGACCGACTCGAAATCTATCTCCTCCGCGAAAGAGATTACTCCTCCTCGCTCATCTTCCGCCTCGCCTCGAGAAATCTCGAATGTACCTCTCGCAGCATCCTTCGATAAATCCTCGACGCTCGCGCAACTGTAACCCCTCTTTAGTCGATCCTTTGGCGGAGATTTTACGATCGGCGATATCAGCTGCTGCTCCGACTTAACTTTCAAAAGGGTTCTCGAGCTCTTTAAGAGTATATCCCTCTCGGCGCCGAGTCTCTTAGGCTTTTCGTCGCCCGGTTTCGACTGCGATTTTCCCGTCGACGTTTTTGAGGCCGCGATTTTCGCGTCGTCGTAATATTCCTCGTCAGATCTCTCCTTCGTTGTCGCGGTCTCCATAAGAGCGATTCGTGATTTCATGGTAGTCGGTTTTCTGCCTTTCAAGGCACGCAGAGGCTCCATGCTCGGTAGAAAAACCGTAGGCAGGTGACAGGGCGCCATGTTTTTGTATCGCGACGGATCGTCCAGTGCCAATGGCGATGACGTCTCGTCGTCAGAAGTGTGCACTTCCGAGGACGAAATTTTCGACGGCTCCGAGGACATCGAGATCGAAATGGAAGCGGCCTTCAAGCTCTTGGGATCTTTGGATACCGAGCTTTCCATAGGTTTTGCCGTTTTATCCTTAGATTGATTTGGCTCGATCTTTGAGGTCGAAATCGCGATATCTTCTCGTTCCACTTGATGCGACAAAGACGTTGATTTGTCCGATGGAGCCTCAATGTTTTTTGGGTGTCTTAGCATTTCCTTCTTCCGACGGTACACCTTTTGTAATTCCTCGCGAAGTTTGTCGGAGCTGGACTCGCTGTCGCCACTCGCCTCAATTTCCGCCAGCAATGTCGTTTGCGAGGGGACAACTTCGTCCGTCCTCCTCAGGGATTTATGCATGCAGGATAAGCATCGGTCGCGGTTCCTGCGTTGAAAGCACCATACCCTCGGAATGGCATTTAAAATGCTCGCCGAACGGCTCGCCCTTATTTCGTATTTGGCAAACTTCGCGCTGAAGGCGGACTCGTCCTCCAACGATCTCGCGGGTATCATCGAGAATCTACCGGAGCTCGATCTGAAGAGCTTATACTGAGCGCTTTGCTTGCCGATATTCGGAGCCCATGTCTTTCTCAATCGCCTCTGCACCTCGCGGAAGAAAGGGGACTCCGAGCTGCGAGTCCCGGATTCGGAATCTTCCCTCTCGGCCACGTAAGGCATGTCGTCCGTATCTACTATCGATCTGTCGGTGGAGGAGCGCGATCTCTTCGACGTCTCTTCCCACATTTCGGGCTTGAAATTTAAATTTTTGCCCAGCCTCACGTATCTCAGAGCTTTGTACGCGCATTGTTTTGAATAATTTAAGAATTCCTGCGTATTCCTGTCGATCGTCCTCATATCATCAGATTGCGTTTGAATATTGGGTGTTGTGTCCTGTCATTTTGATTCATCGATAAACCTTTCCCGAGTTTTAGGAATGTTTGAATATTTCTGTAATTTTGGATATTTCGTTATTAATTTATCAGATGACGTTTTAATTCTTTGAGGCTGAAACGATGACGCAATTTTTACATCTTTTGCGTTCCTC
This sequence comes from Cataglyphis albicans, assembly GCA_038406275.1. Classification (NCBI taxonomy): domain Eukaryota; kingdom Metazoa; phylum Arthropoda; class Insecta; order Hymenoptera; family Formicidae; genus Cataglyphis; species Cataglyphis albicans. Next base: position 5,998,184 of record JBCAUJ010000014.1, on the reverse strand, counting down.
CTGTCTTCTCTTGATTTCTTGCCAAGATAAAATTTAAAATCTGATCTAAGATTACGTTGTTTCTCCAGCACATTATCCTCTTTAAGTTCTATCGTTGCAATTTCATTCGTGGTTAAATCTATAACATTATCCGAATGGCACTCCAATTTCTTTCGTGGCAAAGTAATTTCTTTGATCTTTTGATTTTTGACAGGAGTTACTTTGCTTTTAATTTTCTCATATTTATTAGAAACATTCGGCAGCTGCGGCAATTTAATCGATTTCCGAACCGATAACGTGCTAGGTCTCGGATCGTCTCTCAAATACTTCTCGATATCGTCGTCGAAAATTTTTATGGGAGGTTCGTATTTGTGAAGGGGACACGTTTTTTTTGAATACACTTTTCGAACCCCCGATCCGTCATATGGCACGATAAAATTCTTGCTAGGAACATCTGATTCTTTGCACGAATCCATTTTTTTTATCGTATATTTATCTTCAACAATAACACATTCTCCCTCCGCGTTTGCCTTGGCGATCGTAACTGCATCGTTTTCGGATATCCTTTTTAATGGCGTGGGAGGGGAAATTTTAACTATCGGTTCTACGGTAGGACGAGTAGTCTCACTGTCTTTTTTTGGAGGGATGTCTGTTGTTCTAGAGGATTTCTGATCTACGAGAGGTACGTTCTCATCGAAATCTTGGCAAGTGCGAGGAGGGTCAAAATCTACGATATCGCAAGGATCTGTATCTGAATCGTGCAAGGTGGAAATAATAGGAAGATAGGATTTTTGAAATGAATCTCTTACTCTAATCAACCTTGTTTCTTCATCGTCGCAAAACTTCTTCCAGTACGTTCTTGTCTTGGGAAAGGGACAGCCCCATCTGTAGTAAGGTTATACATTATCTATGAGACAAAAAATTATGTAATAACTTTCACTCAAAGTATTTAATGCTTATAAATTTAATCATCAGTTATCTTACGGTTCTCTCTTGACAAGGCTTACTAAAGCTATGAATTAATAAGTGATATAATTAACAAACAAGTTTATTTAATGCTTGAAAATGATATTTACAGCAAAAACGTAGATTTTCATACCAATTTCGTGTGTATTATTTCTATATTTAATTAACGTACATTATTTTATCCACAGCACGTGGTTTATGCATTGCGTAGCCACGTCTAGATTGCTTCGGTCTTGATGGATGAGACATCCCGTAGAATTTTATGGTATTTTTCACGATTCTGTAATAGATCGATGAGGTTATTTGCACTAATAAATTTTTTATATTTAATTAAACCGCATTTTTCAATGCTCTCCCGTGATCATCGGCATGGGCTACTGAAGGTATCCAGTTTTATTTATCGATCAAACAAATTGGAGGGAGGGGAGAAATGCCGTGAAGGATACGCGGGGTATTATTTCCATGACGAGCTTCTGGATACTGGGAAGAGATGGTGGTACTTCCTTCTGAAGTTTCGTATTGATCGCGCGTAGATTGTCGAGTTCTGTGTCATCGACTGACGTTCAACGCGTCCCCAAGTTTTCTCTCCATGATTTTGTAGCATCGCTCTTGTCAAGGGATGATCAAAACTGTACCGCTTGTGGATAATACCAAAAGACATTAAATTGTTATCTTGTTAAGATTTAAACATTTCCTTGAGTATCGAAAATTTATTTATCCCAAAAATTGTATACGCCATTTAAATATTTTACATTTTATACATGTCTATAAATGTAAAATGCACGCATATATAGATTTCGATAAATACAAAACAATTTTATTTTTATTATTATTATTATTATTTTTTTTAGGGAGATAAAAAAAGAGGAATAGTAGAATTTGCATTAAATTCGCAATTGTCAGTGATTTATTATCTTCATATTGTTTATATTTTGAAGAAAAAGTTGAATGAAAAATGTATATAATAAATTAATTTTTTCATAGTTTTTTATACAAAAAGAAAAAAAAATACATTTTGAAGCATTATATTAATTTTAATTGCAAAAGCGAGGCATCTTTCTAAACTGGGTATTACATAATTATGCAACTTTGGGGTATATCAACTGCCAACTAATAAGCTGCAGTGTAAATTATGGCAACCGAAGAAACTTGGAAACTTCCAACGAGCCCGCATATGTATCTATTTCGCAATAAATAGAATGCATTGCGCTAACAAATAAGTTACGTATATAATTACGTATACAGTTACGCAACGAGGAGTTTGAACTAACATTTATGTTGATCTAACGACAAGGGACAAGATACCGATGTGGTTGCTGTCTTACTTCCTTTATCTCAACTGTCACCAAATTCCGTCCCACTGACTCGATGAACCTTGCATGTTCGGCGAAAGAATAAAATTTGATAAAAATAATTATTTAAAGTAAAAAAATCTTATACTTGTAATATTATGTAAATGGAAATTATATATGCTTTGGAAAATTTTTATTTCTTTTTATCGTCAAATATCGTGTTTCAAATTTTTTTTTTTTTAAATTTGCCCAGGCAATATAAAAATAAAATTTTCTTTAAAAGTATTCTATTATCAAAATAATAATACTTTTTATTTTGATATTGGCGTATAATATTATTTTTTAATTTTTAAAATATTTTTAATCATCTACAAATAAAATGATAGATTTATAAAAAATTATTTAAATTTCATAAAAATTTATTACGTTTTTTTATATCGTATTGCGATAAATGGAAAATGGACGCGGATTGCAGCGTCGTAGAGAATAATAGAAATATTTTCGCCGAATTTGTTAAAACGTGGATTGTATTCCAGCATTGCGAACGATTAAACGCAAATCCGTTGGATCGGTCGCTCAATCAATCGACGATCTCTCTCTCGGCTGTGTCGCGGTCCAGGAGATCGATGTTCCGAGTCCTCGCTCGTGAAATCCCGGGATCCTTTGATTCGCGAGAGTATATTGGAGTAGCTGGAATGAGTAATTCGCGGTTTGGCGGAGTTTGACAGTTCGCTAAAAAGCTCGCCGCGTATACGCGAAAGGCGCTTGACAGTTAGGAGAATGCGTGTACGCGAAGCACATTTCGCGCTGTTCGTGTAACCGCGTACAATGACACTCATCACTTACACGATCGAACAATTACGTAGAGTGGAGAGATACTTTGTGTAATATTAAAATAATCGCGAGCGGGGATTATATTTTTTTCAAGTGTCAAATGTCCTTCTCTCTCACTTTTCTGCATTTCTTGGTCTCTCTTTATTATCTCTTTTCCTTATCTCTCTTTTTTTTTAGCGTCGCACGAAATATCAAATCTTGATATTGTCTTGTCTCAAAATTTGAGATCAGATGAAGACAAGATTTTTAATTAGTTATTGAGATAATACTAAGACTAAGATTATTGATTTAAAACAAGAAAGCTAAAATATGTATATTTATATGTGTGTGTGTAAATTAGAAGAGCAAAAATTATTGTTATACAAAATTAAAATATCTTTTTTCAATAAATAAAAACATTTATATTAACAAATTTAGAGATAATTAATAAAATAAACAAAATAAATAACGTAGACTATTCCACGATTATTTAGCTATATATATTATTAACATTTATTATCACAATTTTATTAAAATTTATTGTCATATATATATAATAATTTTAGATAATTATTACTATTTGTCACTATATATATATAGTGTTTTGGGAAGTAAACATATAGTGATAATTATCTAAAATTATTATATAAAATTATTATATAAAATTATTACATAAAATTATTGTATAAAATTATTATATAAAATTATTTTATAAAATTATACATTAAAACTATAAAATTACATAATTATAAAATTATAAAATTATATATTATAAAAATTATGTTAGATATTATTTTAAACAATTGTTCAGTAAAAAGTTGTTAGATAAAAATTGTTAATAAAATTGAGACGAGAAGATCCAAGGCGAGATATTTATTATCAAGATTTACTCAAGATTAAAGTTTGCGAAAATTGTAAATACAATATATTCATAAATATTGCCTTGAGCTTTGCGCTACTTCTTTTACTTTCAATTTTTCAAATTGTCTTATTGTGGCAATAAAAAGCACTTATATTTAAATTGAAGATACTCGAGCTTAATGCGACGTATTAATTTCGTGAAATCACGAAATACATTAATGCGTCCGCGAACACGTACAGTCCGCTTGGCAAAACAATCCCATTAGATTTCGTAAACGTACATGATATAAAACATAAACATTTCATAGAAAGATGTGCCATGTCATCAAGAACTCCATTAGTGGACGGCAATGTACGACACGTTTTGTATTTCGAGACGCGCGTGCGTGCGTGCGTGCGTGCGTGTGTTAAATGCGAGAGAGCCGTGTCATCTGACCCAGTCGTGCGGAAACCTCGGGAATATTTGAGCAGCGAATGTCTAAGTAGCATCTCGGATATCAGGCTGTCCGGATACCCTGACAACGCTTCGTCGACAGCGTGTAAAATTAGTCCCGGGCGTGACAATGATAGTGAGAAACTCACCGGAAAATTACACATGTTTTCCATGCATCGGACGGAGGAATAATTGCATCGGTCGCGAATGCAAGTTTCGTGTTTCCGGAATATAAATTCTGATTAGCGGTCCTATAATGGCCGGAAGCTTACGGCAACCCGTGCACATTACGCGGCACGGCTTACGATGCGTTTACCGGCAAAACTAATAAACTAATAAAGTTCGGAAAGCCATTATAAAAAAGAAAAAAAAAAAATATATATATATAAATAATAAAAAATATATATAAAATATAATTTAAAAAAATATATAAAAAAATATATATATAAATAATAAAAAATATATATAAAATATAATAAAAAAAAAATATATAAAAAAATATATATAAAATAAAAAAATATATATAAATAATAAAGAATATATATAAAATATAGCTTGACCGATTTGAAATTTTTGACAAAAATTAAGTTCAAGAATCGTAGTAAGATGATTATCGCAAAAGTCGTGATTACCCGATATGTAATATCAGTTTGTTAAATTCGAGAATATTTGCGCGCCATCTTCGTTCATTCATAAATTACACTTCGTGGGCTTCCCCCTCGACTCGACACGCGTCTTATCAATTTATCGAGATATTCTATTATATACAGAAATAGCTCTCGCGCGGAATCGAAATATGGCGAATCGCTGACTCGGACTATATTTGCCGGAGGAAATATAATCGGGATGTGCTCCGAGTGAATTTCCCTTACGCGATATAAAATAAGATACGATCGGCGACGTTGAAGGCGGGGGTGGAAGAAACGGGCAGGCTTGAAACGGACGCGCGCGCAATTAATTGCGAAAGGGAATTGCCCTTTGTTACGGGGAGAGGGGTGGGGGAGGGAGGGCGGATAAGGTTTTCCGCACCATCGTGGACGACGGTTAAAGGCGCCGGCACGAGCCGCGACGGGATCGGTACGTGAGATTACTTTGGGCTTTCAGTTAACGCCGAGCTTTAGAAACGAGGCGCCGCGGCTGTTTCCTCTGGCTGCCGGCAAACTTTAATTTAACTCGCGCGCATACGTCAGATGTATTACGAGCGCCCCTACGTTGCCCCTTGCCGAGGCGAGGGGCGTGATAATCGGGCCGGCGCCTTCTTCGAGGCGGCCCGCCGTCGTGTCTTATGATATGTCGCGGAGTCTGCCATTAATTTGATATCACTGTCAATCAGTGATGTATTCAAGATTGTTTAGCTTGGGTCGAAATGAAATTTTATTTGAAGATTTATCTTTTACAAAGATATTTATAATGTTTGTTTTAAAAATGAATGTATATAATTGAGATTATTAATTGGAATAGGAAGCTTGAATTAATAAAAATGATAAGCTAGTAGTATTAAAATCGATAATCTTTCTAATAATAATCAATATTAAGTATGACATAAGAAACAGAACGAATAGCCAAACATAAATTATTTAAATATTTTAATTAAGATTTTTCAATCGGATAAATAAATTTTTTATTTATATTTATTTATTATATGGTAAAAAAAAAATGTTTTTGTATTTATTTTTATTTTTTATTTCAACAATATTTTTGCTATCAATAACTCGTTGTTTTACCGTAGATCGTCAATTACAAAAATAAACATTGTTTAATAATAAATGATTGGACTAAAATAGTGGAAATAAAATGAATTTGATTTTTGAAAAAATTACTTTTAAGAGATAAATCTTTAGATTTATTTTTATTTAAATAAAAGCAATTGTGTGCTACCTTTTGATTGATTTATAGATATATTAATTGATTCTATAATAATACCTTGGATTTCAGTATAGGTACTTTGAAATAATCTTTCTATTTATTCATGATAAAAAAAAAATTTAACGTTTAACGTTCGCAAAAATATATTATTTATCATGTGGAAAAATTAAGATAAATTTAATGAATTTTTAATCCAGCTCTTCCCGAAATTGTAAAATACCAAGAACAAATTCGAAATACGTATATTTTTACGAAATGACGTAACAATCTTCAAAACTCAATGAAAAAATCTGTAACACATACAAACGTGTCACATGAGGTTGCGGTAATATTAAAAAATATATTAAAAAATATTAATTAATTAAAAATATAAAAAAATATATAATATTAAAATTGCTAAATATTTAAGCGAACGAACAAACTTGGACGATATAATCGAGTTCGGCAAATTCCGCAATTATTTCGTCACTCGTGTGGTACTCGCTCGAAATACCGTCGAGCGAGCGAGCGAGCGTGAAGAAATTTTTAAGCGCGCGGAACTAATGGTTAGTCGCCACACACGGAGTAATTACAACTTTTCCGCGCTAATACTAAACTGATTGGGAAACACCGTCTGAATGCACGTTGGTTGCTCGCTCGCGTACACGTACAAGCGCGCACGCATACACATAGAGTCTGGCAGAATGAATTTGAGAATCGGTCGGAGCACGGGGAAACGAGATTAGGCGACTAACTTCGTTTGCCAGAACCAATCAGCAGGCCCAAGAATCCCAACTCGGCTCGAGTACATTCTTCTTGAATTAAGATGATTTCCGCCACGTAGTTTGCGATCGAAATAATTGCGTACCGTGTCTACGAAATATGTTTGATTAATTTCGCAACTTAGTTATTTTAATTTATTATTATTCAAATTTATTATTACGTAAATTTATTATTATTCAAAATTTATTCTTAATCAAATTCATTAATATTCACATTTATTAATATTCAAATTTATTATTATTCAAATTTATTATTATTATTCAAATTTATTATTATTCCAAATAAATATTATTCAAATTTATTATTATTCAAATTTGTTATTATTCAAATTTATTATTATTCAAATTTATTATTATTCAAATTAATTATTCAAATTAATTGTTATTCAAATTTATTATTATTCAAATTTATTATTATTTAAATTTATTATTATTTAAATGTATTATTATTTAAATTTATTATTATTCAAATTAATTGTTATTTAAATTAATTGTTATTCAAATTTAGTATTATTCAAATTTAGTATTATTCAAATTTATTATTATTCAAATTTATTATTATTCAAATTTATTATTATTCAAATTAATTATTCAAATTAATTGTTATTCAAATTTATTATTATTCAAATTTATTATTATTTAAATTTATTATTATTTAAATGTATTATTATTTAAATTTA
>JBCAUJ010000014.1:5932405-5972965 GCA_038406275.1 Cataglyphis albicans | reverse complement strand
AAAATTTCATAAAAAATAAACCCTTTCATCAATTCTTATCAAATTCAACACCAACCATCCTTTAATGATATTCTATTCATGTAAAAATATTTAGACCGATATTTCAAAATTTGTGGAAGCTAAAGCGTACGCAGACATTTATTGAAAAATTTAAAATTTCATAAAAAATAAACCCTTTCATCAATTCTTATCAAATTCAACACCAACCATCCTTTAATGATATTCTATTTTATTGTGAAAATATTTAGATCGATGATTTTGGGGAGTTAGAGTAACATGTTTTTTTTTTTAAATTCAAAATTTTATAAAAAATAAACCCGATCCTATCGAAATTTATAACCAACCTTTAATGATACTCTATTCATACAAGAAAAATGTAGCCCAATATCTCAAAATTGGCGAAAATTGGAGCAGCCACATCCTATTTCTGCACATTCCCGCATACGGACATTTTGTGAGAATGTGATTTTTTGACATTTCAGAACATTTCTAAATACATTAGCCTCAAAATTTGGAAAGAAAAATTTTTTTCTCAATTTTTCTCCGAAAACAAAGCTTCCTCTATGAGGAAACAAAATTAAAATTAAATTGTTACATAAATTGTTGAAAATACAAATAAACTACGCAGAAGTAAATTACACTTGTATGACATTTTAAATGAATTTCTAAAAGTGTAAATTAATAATCAATTATTATATACACGACTTTTAATATAGTATTTAAAAATCGATCTAAAAAGTCACAGATCGCTAATTTAGGGTCGCTTAATTCGAACTGTCGATGCGTTATTCGGTCGAACAACGTCGTGTGATTTAGAGACGAGGAAAATGCGAGATAATTTCGCCGCGGTAACGAAACACACACTTCGTCGCTAAACTCTGAATGACGGCAGTTAACCGAAATCAGGCCGAATCGATTATAACGGGTGGATCGTTGCCGCGAAATAGCACGAATCGACAGGGGGTGAGCGGGGGAGGAGGAGGAGGAGGAGGTGGAGGATGGCGATGGGCGAGGACAGAGGAAATTTAATGGGAAACTCGACGTCGCTTCGGAGAGGATGGGTCGCAGCATCGCGAAATGCGTGGCGAGGAAAGAAAAAATTACGAACGGAGAGAGAAGGGAGAGGAGAAAGGGAAGAGAGAGAGAGAGAGAGAGAGAGAGAGAAGAGACGTGTCTGTAAAGTCGCGGGGCTTTCTTTCGTCTCGATTTGTTAATATGAAGTTTCTTTGGGGAAGGTCGCGCGGAAGATCTACCGTCCCGGATGTCACGTCACGGACTTTCAATTTCCGGTACGCGAGAACCCTGCCGTTTTTAGAGAGAGAGAGAAAAGGAGAAAAACTGCGAAAAGTCGCCGGGCATTATAGCGATCACAAAGTGATTGTTGGAGGCTGCGAAGATGCGAGATGCATGCGACAGCATCTTCTTCAAGGGAGAGAGAAACGAGGAAATATCATTTTGATGTTAATGATGTTACTTTTGATAGGTACCGTTTTATTTCTCGTTTAAGGGGGGAAACTAGTGTAATATCTGAAAGAAAGCTATTTTTAATATTTGCACAATTCACGCAAATACGAAAATGATGTTTGGGAAGCACTGTCTTCGTCTTCGATTGTCATCAAAATCGGAAATGACCGGTGGCCGGGATCTCGCCTTAGGGCGGGAAAGACCCAATTCCGCAACTTGGATTACAAATAGTCACGGCACGGAAATTTGGAAGCCACCCGCCCGTTAATCCGCGTCTGCGAGAAGAGTGATTCGGCGACGTTGAAAAAGCACGTGGTCGTATGTCATCAATTTATATTAAAAGGGGACAATTTATGCCGCCAAGATGACGATCATCTCGTTTTCAAGTTGACGGGACAACGCGATCCTATTCGCAGAGAAGGAAGGATTAGAAAACATTATATACGTATATTGGATTTCCCTTCGTTTAGGATATTACTTGCTTTTTAATTTGTTTATTTTTGCAGAAAAAATTTTTTTTTATATCTATTGACTAATTGGGAAGAAACTTGGTACAAAATATTTCTCCGCGGGAATGAACTTGTGATAAACAATTAAAATTGCTGCTCATACACACATATTAAAAATTATATAAATATAATAAACATTCCTGCTAGATATATAGACTTCAAAATTAGGATTGCTATTTTTTTCTTAAAAAAAAAAAAAAAAAAAAAAAAATAATGAATTCAAACAATTAAAAAATTATGTAAAAATTCGATAAAAGAGTTTGTCCGAAACGCTCGTGTAAAAATATCGATGTAAAAAAGAAAAACATTTTCAGACAGAATTACTCTAGTCTATTTTTTATTATTACCAAATTTCATTTGAAAATATCAGAAAGAAGCGACTTTTCATCGTTTCTCTTTATTCCGAAGCTGCCGACAGATACGGTATTGGCGGATTATCTCGTTCTCGACAAGCTTCTTACGTGGATCTATATAAAGCGCAATAAAAGCACATAATCACGTTCATATACCGAGGTCTCTTTCGTTCGGCGAAAATTCCGCGAGACGCAGCTCGCCGCCATTGTAACGATTTTAATACGTGCTCTGAAGCCACGGGGACAGTATCGCGGGATAAAATGGCGTAGCACCGGTGAGTGTACGGGAAAGATATCGTGTAAGTCAGACTTAAAACTCTCGACGGTACCTTCGTGAAACAACTTGCATTTTCTCGAATGAGAGGAGACCAGCGTCGGATCGTTGTTATTTTATCGAAGACGTCACTATTTTTGCTGTCCGTATAATTGAAAAACTGACTATTGCATTGTTGGAAGATTTCTGTTTTCTCGTTAAAAAATATACCGTTTAAAATTCGTGTATTAAATATTTAATACATTCACGTATATTAAATGTTTGTATTAATTTGACATATTGCTGTTGTATTAATTGAACTGGGATAAATGTAAAAATAAAACAATGTGCATATATTTTTAATTTTATATAATAGTGAAATATCATTAGTGATTTACAGTGTAGAAAAAAATATTCATTTTATTTCGTAATGGAAGTAAAATAAAATCAATATTTTTTTCTACAAATGTTGACAGATAAGTTCTGTCATTGAACATATCTATTATAAATTTAAAAATATACGTCAATAATATTTTTCAACGTTTATTTTATTATTAAAAATATGTTGATTTTACAAAAAATGTATTTCAAATTAATATGAAATTTACATTTATTTTGTTGAAATATTAACATAGTATTAGTGTCACCGTTTAAATTTGTGAGGATTTATTGGGATATATTTGAAGGATGTTTTGGCTGCACAAGAGCAAAGAGCTGTCAAAATTTAAATGAACCATATATTTCACCTTTGTACTGTTTGAAAAATCAAACAAATGAATCCGGATTAATAAGATATATAAAAAGAATTAAAGATGAAAATGACAAATCCGTTATTCTCGTCCTGTGAACACTCATGAAGAAAGTGGATTAAAGAGCGGTGACGAGTTAGGTATAAAAGTGGATGGAATTTCTCAGCTCGAGCGATACGTCCCTTTGTGCCGCGCCGCGATAAAGTAAAAGACGCGCGGGGTTGCGCGGGATTAAAGAGGCAAATTGAATTTGCCATCCGTAATCCTACCGTGTAGAGCTCGTTAAGGATCGGACGGTCGTCACCATCGGCCGTCCTTCCTTTCGGCAGGAACAGAAGCTGGCCGGAGCAAGATGGAGCGCAATGCGCAGGACAGGGTCGAATCAATTTAATAGACAGCGCATAATCGTCGCCTGATCATTATTCAGTCCGTTCATTAGGTTATCGTGTCCGAACTGCTACGTGATTCGATCACGCGATATCTCGTACACCATCTACACATATAACGGAATAATAAAGGGGTGGGTGGCAGTGGCGTTAGGCACAGGGGATTGCAGGACGTACCAGGCTGACCAGTCAATGTTGCACCATCGGTGTATCCGGCTGTGTTCAGCGGCCGATTATTACGCTCGATTGGAGTTAGTCCGCTTAAAAGTGTGCTGGTAATAATTCGCTCAAATTCAATATTTATAACTCCAAGGATGTAGACGTGCAAAATTTGTCAACAAATATTTTGATTAATTATTATTAATTATAGTATTAATTAATATATCATTAAATATGTTATTATTATTAATTATTATTATTATAATTATTATTATTTATTAATATATAATATATAAATGTATTATTAATAATAATTATTATTATTAATTATTGTTATTATTATTATATTAATTATATTTTAAATTAAAAATGAAGGAGTAAAATGAGATAAGTAATATAATAAATTGACGCGTCTTTCAAAATCTTTCACGTAATTAATTTATTATTCTACAAATTACCAATTTATATAATAATTGAATTAATTTTCGATAATTGCATTTAAGATAGACAGATAGATTTATTTATTATTAATCGATCGATGTCGAATTTATCGACTCAGAAATTCCACGAGCTTTTTCTAGACTTTCAATGAGTCTCTTGCTGCGCGCCAAAGCGGCAGCATTCGCGAAATATCGCGAGGTTTTTCGCAAACATACGGACTCGTAGTCATTAACACGAAGGACGATGTATGTACAGGAAAATTCGACGTTATTTTATATGTATGTGTGCGTGTGTTTGAGGTGAACCGGTAATGAAAAGAACTCTAAACTCAGTCCGACTCACGCGACTACGACTTTCCTATGCTCTCAATCCTTGCCAGTCCCCGAGAAAGTGGAGCGGCTTTCTATCCCGCTTTTCCCTTTCTCTCCCTTCGTCTTTCTCGCGTTCGACTCGCTCTCCTGTTTTAATCACGGCAGCGCCACAAAGTACGCCATTGTCTTCGCCAGTATCGGTCTGAGAAAGCACCTCCGAAGAGAGGAAAAAGAGAGAGAGAGAGAGAGAAAGCATGGCTAGCATCTACCGGGTCCGGCGAAGGTAGGTTGCGGAAAAATCCGGCTGGGAAAGCGGCTTGTTCATCGCCGCCTCTCGGTCGCACCTGTTCCCCCTTGCCCTAATCCCGCCGTCGGATCGAAGATTAAATTATGGCGCCTCTTTTTTGGCGAAGTTGTTATGAATGCCATTATAAGCAAACCGCGTGCGCGTCTTTTCGCCGCGTCTGCGGACAAAGAGCGGATCCGTGAAAGCAAGCTCCAAGCGCATTTAATAAATTGGCATTGTTTAATAAAAGGATCTTGGCAAAATCTCATCGAGGAAGAATAGAACAAAAGCGGAGAACGCGAGAGACAAGTGTACTAAGCCTCCGTTGTTCAAACTCAGCCCCTAACTGGGATCGCGAAGGATCTGCGTACAAATCCTTCATTCTTTTTCGTCATCATTGTTTCATAAAAATCTAGTGAGCCTAAATTCCTCTTCTGCGAATTTGAAAGATTCTTAACACGAGCATATTTCTCTGTCATTCTTTAGACAGACATTATGCCGTATGAGATATTTTTTAATTACAAATTAAAATCGAAATAAATATATATTTTTTTTTTACATTCAAATTTTATATGTAATGCGAGTTGAGATGTTTTCGACGGAAGAAATCTTTTTTTCTTCCTCTTAGTAATTTAGTCATAGCCACGTTCTTTGGGTTAAGGAAACTTTTGTAGATTATACATGACCGAGCTCCGGAAAGTCTTATCATCAGTATTCTGCTCTTCTTCAACTTGATGTAATTACTTTGAGATCCTGTTACAGTGATTTACGAAGGGTAAGCTTAGAAATCAAGTATGATAAGGATAAGGACTATAAATAGATGTCGAACTTAGAGGTAGAAAGAGTAGAAGACACAAATTTCTGAATATAATCGAATTGGTTACTATATTACATGTGTATGTGACGTCAAGAGAGAGAGAGAGAGAGAGAGAGAGAGAGAGAGAAGAGTGTTACACCAATATAGGTTAGGTTTCCTAAAATAAAGTATCCCCTTTTCTTCGATAAGCGCCCTCTGCACTTTATCAGACCTGATATGAACTTAATCCTCTTAGCTAGTTTACTCGTCAGAAGTCCATGGTTTGTGCATTCGTTGCTCGTTTATATGCTAATCGATTTGTGTCGAGAGTTTTTCGAATATCTAAAGTTTTTATTCAGTGACTTTCTTCGGCCAAGTATATGTAAATATAAATACTGATAACAGCGCAGAATATCTTTTTTAATAATATTGTATACTTGTGGTGCATTTTTTTAATTATATTATGTATTATTCTGTTATAGTTTTTTGAATCTTTGTTTGCTTTGGTTTCTATTTTTTTCAGAATTTTTATTACATTTCTATAATTTTTAATGTATACTAATTTCTCGTATTTCAATTTCCGCGATATTAAAAATCAAAATTAAAATGATATTGAAAAAAATTTTAAAGAGATTTAAAAAAATTTTTTTTTTTTTTTTTTTTGGATCACAAAATTGGATCATCTTATAAAATTAAAAATTATATATATATATACATTTATTATTATTCTACATGTAATGTAAATGAGAAGTTGCATAAGAAAATAATCCCATAGAAAATGAAATTAAAAATACAATTTATTGGAAAGATGTCTGATAAATATCCTGGGATACAAGTTTTTACTTTGAATCTTTACAAACTAGAGTCTGAAAAAATAAGACGTGACTTTACAAAATACCTCGATTGCAGATGAAGGGAATATCGCGTTATTGCTTCTTCTTCTTGAGTAATAAAGAAATGACTTTCATTCAGACGTACAAATGGACTTAACCGACCTACAAACAGAAAACTGTTCCAGTTCTACTGATCATACCGCAAACAATATACGCATTGCAGCTCGTTTGGGAGAGGTACAGATGAGGAGAATGCGAAAGAGAGAGAGAGAGAGAGAGGTAATCGAAATAAAAGGAGCGGGACACCCACACACCCACACACACACATGGGAGAAGCATCAGGAGTGGCTAGCAACCGATGGGATCGTGTTTCGTGGGAACTTGCAAAACGTTTCGTTCCACCGCGGACCGTACCGACCGAATTGGTTTGTAATTCCGTTTTATCGGCGACCAGGGGTGAGAAGAGGGGAGGGGGGCGCGGTGGGGCAGGGGTACGAGGCGGAGGATGGCGGCGGAGTATTATTGCGTATAGAGTCGGGTGCAGAGAAAGTGCATCTGCCCCCGGTCCAGATGGGAAACTATCGGATTTGAGTTTTCGACCTAATGGAAATACGTTCGGCAACGCGCACTCTCGCGCTTTCCCGTTGAATATTAATAACACGCATTATAATCCCGATAATGCACCGCAAGACGTCAGATCGCGTCGAGGATCACTTTGATATTAAATATTAGAAGGATATTTAAATTACGTGTGTGTGTATATATATATATATAACACATCACTCAATAAGTCCCCGGTCTGACACATAATGACAACATTGTTGACAGACCCACGTGATTTCTAAAATAAAATTTGTTTTCCTTAGTTAGACCGGAGACTTATTTAGTGATGTGTTATATATATATATATAGTGTTTCTAAATAAGAGTGACAAATTTTAGGAAATGATTCTTTGTCAATTAAGGGTGGTCTTTTCTCCTACACTCCTATATCCTGTTACACTTCTTTAAAGGAGGAGATGAAAATTATTATTTTTTTTAGATATAATTTGTGTTGTTTTTGTTTCATTTTTTCCAATATTTATTATAATTTTATTTTGTTTATTTTTTTTTTATTCTAAAATTCAATTTCACGTAACTCGAAAGCCATTTACCACGGTGCTGTGCATATTTTATTTTTTTTTTCTTGAAAACTATTGATTTTACGAAGAAAAGAAAGGAAATAAAAAATGTTCCAAAGGAATCAAGCTTTCCAATGTATATTTTTAGATAATCCCAATCCGATCCGTTAAAAAGTTCTAATAAAAAATTGAATAGGGGTTGTTAGTTTCATCTCTTCTTATAACGATACGGGAAAATATTAATAAATATTTTTTCTACCAGTAAAAAATGTCCACAAAAATTTTATTTTTCTAATGTGTCCAAAATTTAAAAAAAAAAAAAAAAAAAAAAAAAAATTGATTTTTCACCTCTTTTGGAGGAGTTTAATTCCTCAGGGAGAAATATAGGAGTACATTTTATATCGATATGAAAGACCTTAATATACCCTAATGTTCCTTAAAGATCCTATAGACAAAGAATTATCTCTTAAAATTTGTTGCATTTATTTAAAAACCCCCTATATAAAAATACTCTCTCATTAGCTCCAGCCTCAATATTCGCGAGGATATTTTTGCTCGCTGATTAAATTCCTCGATATCGATAACGATCCCGGAATTTTTCTCTTATCAAATTTTTAGTTACTACGGGCATATCGCGAGAGATTAGAAAGATGGTGAACCATAAATAATATTACCTGCTCGATTAGCCTGCTCCGATTAGTCTACATATTCGTCTCAATCTCTCAGAATTTTAGATTGTGATCGATGCGAGGCTCGTGTTTAACGCTGTTCAAATTCAATGTAAAGAAAGAATCATTTATCGTACTTAAAGTCGAATTGGATAACGAAAGCGAGTATCTGTTCTCTGTAATTCAAGATAATTCAAATTCGTTTGTAGATGTTGGGAGAGGGGGATGAAGTGCTCTTTTTCGAACATTATCCAGGAGAATGCGAGGGATATCGAGTTGTACAAAGTATATAGACAGACACCTCTTAAGGACAATCAGCGAGACTCGCGGTCCGACCGTGAATGGAGGCTAAGGGGGGAGGGGTGGGAGAAAAGGGGCGCGAAAGGAGCAGCGGCGGATCCGGCGGCGCGAGGGAGGGAGAGGACAAGTAATTTCCTTGGCGGAGGCGTGAGGAGCATGCCTGAAGGGTATCCCGTGCGCGAGGAGGTGGTCCAAACTAAACTAAATAATATTGATGGCCAACGGAAATTGAAAGCCGTTAAGGTCTTCAGCGTTGCGGTGCGAAACGGCTCCGCTGCATAAATAAGACGGCGCCGCATTAGGATTAGACCCAGTGTCTCTCAACCTGCAGTAGGGGCGGGAAACGTTATACCGTGATGTCACGCGCGCGCCTTCCTGCAGAATTTATCGTTTTCCACGTCCGCGCAGACTTGGACTCGCAGTCTGCCTCGTCATACACGGGCTGTCTGCCGATAATATCGAAAACGTTTGTTTCGTTATTTTCTCCAACTGATATTGCCTCAATTTCCTTCGTTAGAAATATATCGATTGACGCGATGATTAATAGCGTACCACTGGAAATCAGTATCACGTACACATGTACGTATGTAAATGTAATGAGAAGTTTTAGAAGAGAAAAATAATTTCGTAGAAACCGTGAGGGTAAGATATGTTATTGTACAAAATGATCCTAGAATTTTTCGGGCGATAGCACGAGCTAGCATGAAAATAATAATAATTCTGGTCTAATTGATTAATATTTTAATGTTTCGAGAAAAAATTTATTTGCTTCATACGCGTCGAGATAAAGTGCTCTCTTCATTTAATTAAATTCAAAAAGATCTGGATACTGAGAGAGATACATATATATATATATACGAAAAATTTCGACATTTTGTGTAGCGTTAGAATAATTTTTTTTTTCAAATATAATTATTATATTGCATGAAAGAAAAATATAATTAAAACAGAACTTTCGGAATAAAATAAAAATTCTTTTACATGAAGGCAGCTTAAACACAATTTTTATATATAAAGTTTAATTTAGCAACTGTCGCACATTTTTTTGCATTGAAAATGTTTGATATTCTTTACTATATTTCATCTCTATTTACTTCATTATAAGGATTTTACATTTTAGAATTTTAGCTTTTATAATTTATTAATTTTATTTTTACAATTTATTAATCTTATTTTTATAATCTATTAATTTTATTTTTCTAATTTATTAATTTTATTTTTACAATTTATTAATCTTATTTTTATAATTTATTAGTCTTATTTTTATAATTTATAAATTTTCACAGCTTTCATCATGTTGCTAAATTTATAAATAAATTTATTATAAAAATGTCCAGATCTCCCATATGTCAAAGTATCTTCAAACTATCTTATGTGATTATTTTTAAATAAAAATCTTTTTCACCTGCAAAAAATGATTCAAGCTAGTGAACAATAATTACGACAGATTATTGCGCACGCAACTTTTTTTTTTTTTACACAAACTACACGTATACGGCAACCGGAAACCGCGTTTCCATTCTAGTTCGAGTGCATGGTCGATCGCCGGAGATGGAGAGCGGCCACGAGAGGACTTTTCAAGTGGGGCGGACCGCGTATAGAGAGACACACCGAAAAGTTGGTCGGAACAAGTCCCGAATCTCCTCTCGCTGGCTCATGCAAATTCGACGTAGATGTATAGCACAAATGCTGAAAAATGGTCGGCTTAAAATATGCGAGAGTGTACCGTCGGCGATAGGTGAAATTCGACCGCGCAAAACACACGTAATAAGCCTCCCCCCCCTACGATCTTTCAACGGTTCCCCCCTCCCCCTCCCCTCCCTCCCTCCCGCCCCGACCATTTCATTCCCTTTGAGTCGGCCGACACTCCTTTCCTTCGCGCGCCCGCTCCTTCCACCGAGTAATATATTTTTCCTTCACTTACGTATATTTTTAATACTGTCCCTGGGCGCGTGATTTACGCGAGCCGAGGAAACTGATGGCGATGCGTTTAACCTTGGCTTACCGCTCGTAGCAGCGACATATCTCGTCGGCGAATTTTTCAGCATACATAGAAAATTTTCCGCTGGTTTCGTACACCTCTGCATGAGCGCCCTATTCGAGTCGTTTTATTCGTCATAAAATGTATTATGATAAGTTTTATGAGATTGTGTGCTGGTTTTAAGAATTCTTGAAATTAGATATTAGAATAGATAAGAGAAGAAATAAGAAAGTGTGCAAATTAGAAATTTGCACACGCCTCATAATTTCATTCCCTTTACAGTATCGGTAAAAATGTCTCGTATAAAAATATTTAGCCCGATATCTCGAAATTTGCGGAAGTTAGTGCAACCCATTCTTTGAAAAAATTCAAAATTTTATAAAAAATAATTAATCCCCTCACCGATCCCAGCCAAGTAAAATATCAATTAATCTTTAATGATACTCTATTCATATAAAAAAATTTAGCTCGCTGTCTCAAAATTTATGTGCAGTTGGAGCAGCCACGTCTTTATGCACATACATACATGCATACGCACGTACGGATATTTTGTAAAAATATGTTTTTTCGACGTTTTTAGAATATTCCGAGCGCATTGGCATCAAAATTTAAAAAATAAAAATTTTACAAAAAAAAAGATACATTTTATTTTGTATTTCCTAAGTATTTCCTCTTGTAATATCAATATTCATTATTCAAATAATAACAAGTGTCATTTTAATTATACGTCAAAGTCTGTGTCTTTATAATACACACACATCGAAAGTAATCAATTATATTATTTAATTCCTCTTTTGGAAAAGGCAATTTTATATGTGCGATACTGATCACTGCCAAAAGTCTCGAGACTTTTTCCTCTCTTTTTTCCCCCGCCGCAACAACACGACTTGGCGGCGATGCACTATACATGACAGCTGCCAAAGGAATCGCACAATCAGTCATTCGAGACATTATTTCGCCGCTTGCGTGCGACTGAAAAGGTAGAAAGTCTCGCCTTGGCTTCATTATACCGACAATAGCCAGATCTGCCGGTCCAAAGTACAATCCTTTCCTCCTTTCCCTCCCTCCTCCCGCTCCTCCCTACCATTCTTCGTACCCTCCTCCTCCGGAAAGCCCCCCTTTCGCCTCTCGCATCGCGCACAGCTTCCTTCCTTTCCGTCAACCTCCCACCTTACTAAGCCTCGCCCGTTTTCTTGAAACCGAAAACCATATACGTCTCCGATGCTGCTTGCATCCCATTCTCCTTTCACCCTCCCCTTCCGACCTCCCCCCTCCCCCTCCCATTCCGACGAACGGCCGATGCACGTATAATGGCAACGAAGCCGTGCCATAAAGCGGTACCCCATCATAAAGGCCTCTTCAATCCGTGGAACGAGGAGGAAAAGGAGAATCGGAATGAGAATGCCGCCCGCCTCCCCATCTAACATCTCTACCCTCCATTCCCCCTCCCCGCCCCTCTCACCTTGCCTAGTACACTCCAGTAGCGCACCCTCATTTCGACTTTGCGGACTCTTTTTTTTTTTTTCAATCCTAGATTCCCTTCCACCCCCTCGGAGATGGCGAGGCTCGTTCCAAGGAGGCCGCAAAGGTTGCGCGCGAAATGGAACGGTCGGGGGAGAGGGGTGAGGGGGAGTGGGGGGGGGGGGGGAAAGAGGGGAAGCGGGACGGATAAAATAGGCGAGTGAATAAAAAAAAAAAAAAAAAAAAGAAGAGACGGCGCGCGCGGGAAACACAAGGGGATTCTTGATCTTCTAGCAGGCTGACGCTTTTTTATTCACGAGGATTTTTTATTTTCTCTCTTTTTTTTTTTTTTTTTCTCAATGGCGCCGCACTGTTCGGCGACTTATCGCTGAGTAGTGTTATTTATACGCGCCGCGGAGTTCTCCCCCTCCCCCCTCCCTCCCCGCCCCTCCTCTCCTCTTCCCGGCTCGTCGTCAAATTTTAAAGAATCTTGGCTTAAAATAAAATCTGTTAATCGGAATAAAAGCCGCTAGAATAGAAACATTGCTGCCACCGAGTTAGAAATAGATGAATTGCATTTCTGTAAAATTCTAGAGTCGACGAAGCTACTTATTTATAGGTGCCAGGTGAATTTTCCCCCTTCCTATCTTCCCGTCAAACTTCAATGAGAAGAATCTCGGGTTAAAAATAAAATTTGTTAATTAAAATAAAAGCCACCGAAATCGAAACATTGTTGCCGCCGAATTATAAATTATATTTCTATAAAATTCTAGATCCGACGAAACTAATTTCATACGAATTACAATTCGACGCGAATTTTCCTATCTCCCCGTCAGACTTTAATGAAATAAATCTCAGCTCAAAATAAAATTTGTTGATGAAAATAAAAGCCGTGAGAATAGATACATTGTTGCTACAGAGATATAAATTGCATTTCTATAATATTCTGGAGTCGGCAAAATTATTTGAAAATATTTTCAGCAGCTTCTTGGTTGTTAAGAAAACTTTTTCTTGCAAAAAGTTAAGGACGCTTACATTTTCATATTTCATGTGCTCATATATGATTCTCATTCACTCACACATTTTTTCCATTCGCTAATTTGTACGATAGTAAAAACTTACGATTTTAAATATGGCTGTATGATTGATTTAAAAAAGGAAAAGGACGAGATGTAAGAGCAAGGCTTTACTTATATCGATCCTTACAAAGATGAAGAGTGTTTGAATAAAAGCACAGTTAAGTGCCTTCTTCTGGCGTTATACGTGCTCGGAGAAGGAAAAATAAATTTGCAGGACAGAAGAGAGGGAAGAGCGAGAGAGATACACGCAGTAAGAGAGACATGGCAGAGCATACATTCACATTGACGACATCGGCACCTCGCGAAATGGCATGGATAACCCGCTTGCGTGAACGCCCGCAACCTTGTTCTTGTCGTTTTCAGTCGTCGCTGTAAAATATCTGGGAGGAATACGTGTAAGGGAAACGAATGGGGGCAGCCAGTGCTGGATGGAGGGCGAGAAAGCGCGCCGTAGATAGGGGATCCTCTTACGAACGGCTTATGTTTCAATTTGTTCGGTCGCGAATAAAATCGCGTTTTACGAGGCGTCAAAATGCCACGATCTACCAGAGAATCCCCCTCGGCGAGGCCGTCATCCCTTTGCTAATCGACTTGTCCTCGACGTGTTCGCGAGTTACAACCCTTGTCTCTCAACCCCAATCTCTTAATAGGGGTGGCATCTTACTGTTTGTACAGCGCTTTGTTCTGGAAATGTGTTTTATATTTATATTTATATATGTATTTTATATTTATATAAATAAAAAATTTAAATTGTTTATTTATATAAATGTTAACATAAATTTTTTATATTTATATTTATATTTTATTGTATATTTATTTTTTATATTTATATTGTATTTTATATTTGTATTATTTATATTTATGTAAATATAAAATTTATATAAATATAAAATTTTAATTTTTATATAAATATAAATATAAAATTTTAATTTTTTATTTGACTTTAAATATCTTGGCAAGTGTGGACGCGTGTTTCTTTTGAATGTAAATTTTTAATCAGATAAAATCTGATTAAAAATTAATTGGGACAATGTTGTATCATTTGCTTGTATTTTTTTTTTTTTAATATTCCAAAATTCTTCAAATCTTAATATTAAATAATTTATTTTCACGCTGCATCGACGATGAGACACTTAAAGATTAAGCGGTAACCTGAGTTCGAAAAGTGCGATAAATTATGAAACGATTATATCGGCAGTGCAAATGAAGAGCGAAATCTCGGCCGAAAAACGTCAAAGTTAACTTCAACCCGAGACATCCGGCGATCGACGCAAAATACTTCCGATACCGGCAACGTCCGTTCGTCTCGTCGAATCTACTCTCCCTCCTAACCTAACCTAACCTAACCTAACCTAACCTAACCTAACCTCGTATTCCTGACACTTTTCCCACTCTTTTCCCGAGAAAGATGTAGATACCACAAATCCTGAGAGAAACAGTCAGTCAGCCCCGTCCGAGGAATCGTCGTATTCCTTTCCCATTCGTATCGCTGGTCTTCCTCTACTTTTCCCCCTTTTTTTTACGATAGGGATAAAGAATCGATGGAGGGAAAGCTCGAATTCAATGAGGTGGGACGCGAAGGAGGGATGGATGTCGAAGGCGAGGCGCGACGCGGACGGAATGATGAGCTTGTACGAATGGCAGGGATAAAGGGAAGGAGGCTGGGGGCGGAAGGGGGGGAGGACAAGGAAGCGTGTATATATATAGCCGGTCGATCCTGCATTTTGCAATTCCAATCCACACAACGATGCATTGTCTCGATTGCGGCACGAACGGTAGAAGCCGTTTTCGTCGCGATCTAGCCGCCTCGTCGCTTTGACGCTTCGCCATCGGATCGCGATTAATCGCGCGCCGTTTGCATTTTGCAGTTAATCGCCCGTCGAACGCGCCGTATGCGTGCGTGTACGTGTGCGCCGCGACAAGCGATTCTGTAACTCGCAAAACTTGTAATTGACGAGCTGTAATCGAAAAGCTGAAACAAAAGGGTGTAACTGCCAGAAACTATAACGTCGGGAAAATGAAGAGGAAAAGTTGGCCAACAATTTGATTTGATGCGCGACAAACGTTAAGTGTAATACTAGAGAATGTTGCAAAATCGAATCAAGACATACGTCAAGCATCGGCGTTCCACTTTTTCTCGCAATATCTTATTTTGAATGAATTTTTTATTCTTCAAAAATAGACGTTATAAAAAAATTTTTTTTAAAATAATTAAAATTTTTTTTTTCTTAATCTACGTATTTTAATCAATACATTTCGTAATTACATTTACATTACTTCCGTGCACATTGATTTAGTTTTCTAAAAAAAAAATTACATTATGAAAACGTTATTAATCTTGCTGATGCATCTCGGGATATAATCCTGTGTACAAGAGAGTCGTATCGGTAATTAGAGCCGACTCATTTGTCAAAGTAGCGGACCGGACCCGTTTCTCAATTTAATTCCAATGGTGCTTTCACGCGCGCACAATTCTAAGAAAATTACTTCCATCCCTAGGAAGATTCTCAAACGAAGAATAAACCACTAAAGTGATAACCAACTGAAGCTTCTCTTTATCAGCCAAATATTGTAAGAATTTATGTGATTCGGATTTAATATCGAGACTTAAACGAGAGGCATTTATATGATTTAGATTATTCGAAAATTTGATAACAATAAACATACGATTGTATAAACATTAGAGTGGCCGTTAAAAAAAAAAAATATCCTAAAAGAGTAATAATTGTTAAAAAAAAGGTTCTGTAAAACCCCTCAAGGCTTTAAATTAAAGGGAACGGTGCCTCTTGAAAAGAGACGTTTGAAAGACGCTTCTTTATTTTTGCTTTGTTAATTAGATATATCAGTAGCTAAAAAAAAATTTTTGTTTACGGTGTGACAAAATAATTGAATTTTTTTATCAATCATATAAAATATAATTTTATTCAATAAAAAATAATGTTACATCAATTATATTAATCAAATAATCAGCAATCAAAAATATTTATTTAACAAATTGGTATAAATAGTTATTTAACAAATTGAAACTTGCAAAGTTACATCTATTTATCATAATAAAAATGATAAGCAAAATCTTTGAAAAAAAATTTAAAAATTAAAAAATTAAAAAATGGAAAAAAAATAACAGATTATCAAACTCGTATTTTCATGAGACACCAGTTCTTTTTAATTTACAGCCTTGTGGCTTACAGAATTTTTTTTTTACGATTATCCTAATAAACATATATTGTAATATTTATGAAATCCTGAAATTACGGATTGGGGAAAAATGTGCTTTTACTTATAGGATTTTCTAAAAAAATCTATTAACAATAATAACAATAATAATATAATCTTCTAACGCAATCTTCAAATATTAGATGACAGCCTTGCGCGAACAAGAGCATCGAGGCTGCGTGCATAATTTATAGCGTAACGACGTATGAATTTCAGTGGTTCGCGAGTACGCGAATGATCCCGGGTTGCGTTAAAATAACCATTAACTGGGTCGGAAACACAATGCTCGTCAGTTACATTCGCAGAATTGTTGCGCGGCCGCGAGTCACGCGGCCGACCTCACGTCAAAGCGCGTTTAAAGACCCTGCATTTTTCCTTGCCCGCGCGAATCTGGGTTAGTTTACCTTGAATTAGCATATATTTCCGTGTCCCTTTCTGGGCCGCGGCAAGAAAGAGAGAGAGAGAGAGAGAGAGAGAGTCCTCTTCTTTCCTCTCTCCTGCCAAGATATCTCGAAAAGGGAAAGAGTACGCGAAAAATTTTGCATTTGCGTTTTGCATTTTTACACATTTCGCGTTCTTGATCCGCGGGCGAAATTTCAGGGTGGCGAAACCGCGCGAAGCATTATATCGTGATCATTTGAATATGCGGAAAGTTGAACGAGCAAAGTTTCGAGAAGCGTTAAGAAAACCTAGTTTCATTCCGCGCGCGCGCGCGCCCGGTGTACCGTAAACGATTAATGGCAAGAAACGTGAATCAATTTTCTAAGAGGGAATAACGTGGGCTCTTTTTGAGGACTCACCGACGACGAGGATATCGATCTCGTACGCCGAACTCCAGAGAGAAGGCACCAATTAAGGGATACTAACCCCCTTCTTCCTCCCCGCCCCCACCCACCCGCTCCTTCTCCTCCTCCTCCTCCGCACCGCTTCCCACCCCCCCCCACCCCCGCCCCCAATTTCCACAGCTGTGAGCCGAGATATACTCTCGCGCTTACTTCATGAAATACTTCTTTAACTCCCGCACAAGCGCCTTGCCTCGGCGCCAAACACTTGTCGCTTCATGATTCAGGAGCTATTCCCGGAAGAAGGGAAAGAAACGGAGGAAGAAGCGACGCGATTGAGAGGAGGGAGGGGGGGGGGGAGATGGAACGACGACCGAAGACGACAGAGGAGAAGAGCGACATTGAAGAGGGGGAAGGGAGGAAGGTTGAACGAGGAGGGTGATAGAGGAAGAGAGCGAGAGGATAGATCGTGCAGAGGGCAGAGAGAGAGAGATGGGGGAGCAACGTCGGCGGGGGACGCACGGGGAGAGGGAGAGAAGGCGTCGGTGCATGCGCAAGAATTTCACACGTGAGCCCGCGAATCCGCGAGAGAGGTTTGCCTCGAGCGCGAGGCTTCCTGCCGCTTCAGTGTCGTGCGCGATTCCGTACGCGGCGCTTGTGCGAGGCGACGACTGTGCCAGGACACGTCCTAGGACAGTTGGATCGACGACATTAGATCGAACGTTGGTATCCTCTTTAGTCGGGGGAATCCAGAGGATCCTCCGCTCGTGGCCTCGGCCATGATCGAAAGTCCACCTGTCAGACACGCCGTTGTCACTCGGTAACCGTCCGATGACGTGGATGTAAAAACTTGAAAATTTGTTTTGGCAGCGAGGAAAGAAATTGGTCTCACAGACTCGGAAGCTCCGTCACTCACTCCATCGCGAAACGGGAGCTCGTGCCCACGAGATAGAGCCGCGCGATAGTCGCAAGGTGTCTTTGCGGGTCTTCGCGCGCGGCTGTCAAGCGGAAACGCCGCTCCGCATCAACCTGACTGACAATCAGCTGACTGACAACAGCTTTCTTTGGCACGTCGCGCAGACAAAGTCGGGCGAAGTCGTTCGCGAACGTGGCGACTCATCCGTGCGAGACATCCGTTGTTATTCTCATCATCATCATCATAAGTAGAAGAAGTCGACCACTTCGCCGCCGGCTTAACTGACGTGGTAACTCCCGGTCGCCGTAAATAACCACTACGTAAGGAGTTGCTTGGCGTGTAGCACCCGGTGAGAGTACCCGGTGTGTTACCACGGTGGAATCCCGCTCGTAATGACTCGTAATTGCGCGGAGGAGGAGTCGACGTCGTGCTGGAACGATTTAAGGGACACCTAGCAGCGCCACCCGCGCCCTTCGCTATAATGATTAGGTGCACGCGACTATGGGGATTACCTGGTCGAGGTGGAGAGGATCGAGCTGAAATCTGAATACGCCAAGTGGTCGATCGCGACCTCGACGAACTCGTCCCTCCGGGTCTCTAGTCTAGCGAAAACGATCCGACAATCGATCGTTAACACGCACGGATCGGCGACATTCGCAGTATATATTGGATCGTGGAAAGATTCGATTGGAAGGTAAGGATCAATTTCACGAGAGCGATTATCATCAAGGCCGATTTCCTCCATTCTTCGCTTTCGTTCCACTTTCCCTCCTACGCATCTTGTTTGTTCCACGTGAAATCAATAAGATATTAGGCGATATTAAAAAAAGTATAACGTAAGAATATTTTGAAGCATCAAGCTTACATGCAATAATGCTCTTTTAATTATTTATCAAATATTTAAGTTTAACCCTCCGACTGAATATGTAGGTCATTGATATCCGAACCAAAATAACATTTATTTTTATCAACGAAATGTCAAATATGTTGAAATTTATATGTAATTTTATTTTTAATTCCAATTTATTGATGATTCTGATTTATTGACGAGTTTAATTTATTGATGATTAATAATTCAACTTATTTGCAAATATCGATCGATACTATTTTTTTTCTTGAACATTGAACCTTGAAATAAAAAAGATTTTTTCTCCTCCATATAGAAAAAAAGATATATATATTTCTAAAGAAACCCATTTCTTTTTTCCTTTCGTATTCAAAATTTATTAAAATATTCGATAAATAATTTTTATCAAGATAACTATGAAATCATCAACTACAATGACAGATGTTTCATGAATTTTTTAGATACTTTAAGCTATACGTCACTATATGATTATTGGGAAAAAAAAGTTAAAAAGATCTTGTATTACATATACATGCAATACAAGATAAATGGATGGAATGAATTAGTTTCTGATTGTCGACGGCATCCAATAAAATCAATCAATAACCATTCGCGACACACCTGATGACCTTCCCTCGTATTTTCGAGAATTTAAGTCGGCGAAATTACATGTACCTCGGTTTTGATTCCGGGGGGGGGGGGTTCTCCCTTTCATCTGTCGCGTGTGTTCGTGCGGGACGCGGTCGCGCATCATTTCTCCTAATGCCCGCCTCGACGATCCGTAAATCCCGCTGAAAAACGCATTCACTGTCGGTGCTTCGCGTTTCTTCCTCGCCACTCGGTACTCGCTGCTCGCTCTCCATTTCCCGCCGGCATTAAAGACGTACGAGCGGCTTTTTATCCCGGCGGTCTAACGAGCTCGATTACGCTCATTACGGATTTCATTCGCGGCCGGTTGTTGAGAGATCATCGTGTTGCACTGTCGATTCCTCCCTTGTGAGAAACGCGCAAGCGTGTCAAAATAAAAGAGGGAGAGAGAGAGAGAGAGAGAGAGAGAGAGATGAGGATGGAAAGAAGAAGAAGAGAACGTGGCTTTCGGAGAGAGGGTAATAAAATTTTAAAGAAATCGGTGATTCTCGGTGAAAAAACGTTGGAAATGTTAACTCGGAACTCACGCTTCGCTCAAATTAAATAATGGAATGAAATTTGTACTCTTGCTCTTCGTTGACATTCTTTTTACAGGTCACTTCTTATTTTGTTTATTTTAATTAGACGTGAAATGAAAAGGATTTTATGAAATATTGAATTTTATGTTGTATGAATATCATATTTCATGTATATGCGGTGATGTTAAAATTATTAAAATATTCTTGTCTTGTATGTATACCGAGTGTTTCTAAATAAGTAACGAAAAATTTGAAGGTGAAAATTAAGCTTTTTTTTTTTTAATTATAATCTTGTGCTGTTTTTGTTCCATTTTTCCAACTATAATTTTGTTTTGCTTGCTCTTTTTTCTTCTAAAATGCAACTTCTCGTAGAAAGAAAAAAGGAAATACAAGTAAGAAATGTAGAAAAATAGAAAAGTAAAATGTAAGAAGAAATAAAAAAGTTTCTAAAGCAATCAAGCTTCCTAACCTATATGTTTAGATGATCACGGCCCTTTAAAAAATTCTAATAAAAAAATTGAATGGGAATGCTAGTTTTATGTCCTTGTAACGATGCGGGAAGATTAAAAAAATATGAATAAGTATCCTTTCTTCCAGTGAAAATAACCAAACTTTATTTTCCTAACTTGTTCGAAATTCGAAAAAAAAAAAAAGTAACTCTTCAAAGAGGAATATATAAAAGACACCCCTTAAATTTCGACAAAGAATGTTCTAAAAATTTTTTGCACTTACTTAGAAACACCCTGTATAAACCGTATAAACCGTACATATGTGAGCTTTTAAATTAACTGAACATTATTTATTATCAAAGTAATTAAAATAAGAATACGAAGAGTCTAATAACGAGGGGATTTTTTTAGCTTCATTAATCATGGTGCGTATAGCGTAGTAAAATCTCGTTGATATTAAAATCTAAGTCGTTGCTCACGGCCGATGAATTACAAAGGTACACGGGTGTGGAAGCTCGGATTAATAAGAATCCTTCGCGAGGAGTACATTCGACGCGAAAGCCACGTTTCCAGCATCCTTCGGCCGCATTCATCCTTCAGCTAACGGGCTTCATTACTCTCATTGAATTTCGTTGAAAGTCGTTATATAGTCTTGCGCGAATAGTCTCGAAATTCGTTCGACGTAATAAAATAAATTCGCATTCCTTGTGCGTTGCATTTTAATAAAAATCGCTGCATATTTTGGGGTAAATAAAGCTCGTACTTGCAAACTATTTCCATCAAATATATTTGAAAGAATATTTTTTAAATTTTTTTAAATAAATAAATTATTTATTATTAAAGAATAAAAATATATTATATGTATACAAAATTATTTCGAATATATAATTTATTGACAGAAATAAATAAAAGAGAGAGAGAGAGTAAGTTATTCTCACTCTCTCGTGCCATGCCATTACAAAGTACACTACGATTCAACAAATGTTCGCTTCGTGGCTCGACGACCCTTGTAACGTGTCTGGCTTTTAGGGCGTAATGGACACGTCACCAACGTTAAGCATCGGCGGTTCGAGGGCCAGGGCGGCCCTTTTGACCACCAGCGGCACCGGAACCGGTAGCACCGATAGACGGGTCGTCTTTTTAGCAAGTCAGCCATCGGTCGGCAGCAGTCACGAGACCAAGACCTGGCCCCACCATTGGTCACCGCACACGGTATGTAGTTCAAACGTTAAGAGCCTATAACCTCGGTTAAGTAATGCAAGATTTATCCACAATGCTTTCGGAATTGAAACTGCTTCGAAAAATTGAGTTGAAGGGTAGGCTTTTTCAGTTTGATCCATCAATGTTTCATAGTTTTGAAAAAAAAAAAAAAAATATAATAATAATATATTTTATCCTAAATATTTTAAATAATATTTTTTTAAATAATATTTTAAATAATATTTTTTTTTAACAATATTATTTTAAATAATACATTTTATCCTAAATATTTTTCTATAGCATCGAAATATTTTTGAAAGCCACATTACATACTCGATTTCGTTCGTAATATCTTTTTAATTATTCCACCTTTCGTTTTATATTGCCG
The DNA here is from genome assembly GCA_038406275.1 of Cataglyphis albicans. NCBI lineage: Eukaryota > Metazoa > Arthropoda > Insecta > Hymenoptera > Formicidae > Cataglyphis > Cataglyphis albicans. The sequence goes on along the minus strand of JBCAUJ010000014.1, from coordinate 5,950,852 downwards.
TGCATCAAGCATTTCAATTTTCACGGAATGCTTTAATCCAATGGAGGATTTTTTTTTTTTTTTTCGATCTTTTTAATTGAATCGTCCCATTTTATACTCGTCAATTATAATACCTTGATGCCGCCTCGAGATTCGCAAACTCTTTTGCCATCGATTTGTCATCGTCGGTTTCTGCTCTTCTCTTTCACGTAATGCAATCGTTGCTGCTGCGCATCGGCGAAACGAATAACAAGTAATGCGCTAATGAAGCAATCGGAGGACACGTGGAGATTTAATTGTAGTGGAGGTGCGCGTTGTTGCGAGCCGGAGCGAAATTACTCCGTCGAGAATAACGAGTGAGTTGGATTCGCGCGAGCCATTCGGACTTTTACAACACGTGGAATTATGCCGCGATGTATATATGTAGGTCGGGTGTACGGACGCAATCGTAATTAAAATGGCCTGGCCCATCGACACGCCAACGATCGGGACCGACATGAGCGTCGCGCGATGCTGTGACGCACGGAAATATCTATACACCGCGTCGGTATTCGCGCGACGACAGCTGACAATTCTCGAAATAATTAATGCACGGAGATTGACGAAGCGCCGAAATAAATAATGCGATATTGAACCGTCGATAATCAACCTGTCATTTGAGAGTTTGTGAAATAGCGATAATAAATTTGCATAATTAATTTTTCTTGTAGGAAAGTGTGTATGTGATAATTTTCGCAGAGATAAATAGTTTTTTTAAATCTTTTTTTTTTTTAACAAATAATTATAGAAAATAGAAACAAATATATTTTGAATTGTAAATTGCCTGAATATCTATCTAAAATATTAATATAATGTTTTTCCTTTCGGATCGATATAAACATATTTTATCAAAATAAAATTAATTCAGGAAAGGCTTCTTTTAATGATAAAAATATCAAATATCTAAGATAGATTGTATCTTAGGTAAATAGAAGGTAAATATTTGAATAAATTTTAATACATTTCATCGCATGATTTTGACCAATTAATTGTGCATTAATTTATTTGCGCCCGGTTTACAGCGCCGGCTCCTATTGCCATTTTATATTTTCTTTATCACTTTATTAATATAGGATAAAAAGTAAAAGATTAGATTAAATTAATTTCTACTTTAATACACGATTTAATTAGATCCCTACAAGATAAAATTTAATATTAAAAAAAAAAAAAAAATTAGAATCTGAACCTCTTTCATTCTCTCTAATTCATATTAATCCTGGAATTACTTTATATCTTTTTTCAGATATATGCAAAATATTTAATTCGTTAATTTTCAAATTTCTGAAGAATCTCTTGAAGAATTTCTCGGCGAATATTAATCGAATATATAAAAACGTCAAATTTTCAAATATTAGATTTAGAAATAATTCTGCCAAATATCCAAGATATTCCAGAATTCTCGAGGAAAATAAAAACTATAGCTGGCATAAACAGTATCAGCTTCACCGGTGTCGTTCCGCACGGCTCGCATGTACGGATTCCGAGCGAGCAAGGCTCTTTTTCATTCGGGCAAATATTAAAAAGCGAACGAGGGAGAACGAGCCCGGGCCGAATTGGCGCGAAAATGAATCGGCCAGATTCAATTCCTACGCATTTAGCGCATTGACTGTTATCGGTCGTGTCGGCCGGCCTGACGACGATACGGGCTCGCTTTGGCATTGTGATTCCCCCTCCCTCCCCCTCGCTAGGTCTCTCTCTCTTTCTCTCCTTTACTCTCTACGCGAACAATGTGGAGCGAGTAACCTCTCGCACATACGGAATTCTGAATTCCGCTCGTCACCCGCACGTATTCGCGCGGCGCGTGCACGCGAGAGCCATATGCGGGATACATGGCGGGATTGTATGGCGGGAGCAGGAGAGAGAGAGAGAGAGAGAGTGTATGACGGGAGAAGAGACGACACGCGGATGGACGGGGGCCCCCGGAGGGCGTCGGGCGATATTTCGGAGGAGTTCGGTACACGCGGATAGCACGGTTATTAATTTAACGGCGATGGATACGGGCTTGTGAGAGACTACCCCGTTTCGGCCGCCTCCCTCCCCCCCCTCTCTCCCCCCCTCGCCGCCCGTACGCTGTTCATCGGCGGGTACGCGTATACCATATGCATATACGTGCGTGACAGGGCATGAGCGAAGATTCGGTGGGATACACACAGATTGCGGATATTATTGAGACAACTTAGGGGAGTGGGAGGGGGGATGGGGCAGGTTAATTCGCAGCAAATTGTATTTCCGTCGACGTGACGTTAACGCTACTGGAAGCGGGGGCGAGTTGAACATGACGTTACACGATTATCCCTTGGTGCGGTTAGTCCTGGCTGGTCTAAATATTTGACGGTGTAGCCTCGAAAAGGACTTTCGATGCGGAAACTCCCGATTTTACTGCCGATGATTAATCGCGGAGACGTGAGCTGTCATTTGCGGCTCACGCGCGACTCCCTCCCGACATTTGACATATCTTATGGGCGGATGCATGCATGGAAGTTCGACCGATCGTCTTTGCGTCTAAGCTGGCGAATGCAATTTTGACTTCAATATGTCCGGTAGCATTCGGTTTAATCGATCAATTAATTCACCTGCATCGGCTGCAGCTTGATTCCAACTGACAAGATTCATCCGGCTTTGTCTTCATCGCTGTAATTTTCAAAATAAAAGTAGAATTCTCTCGTTACATCGGCAGACTGATTCACGGCTACCTATAGCCGACGACGCGGATAAAAAAGTTGCAAATGGAAGAAAATAAAAGCAAGAGAATCCGGGGGATACTTTCCCCTCTTCCCTTTCTCTACACATGCGTAATACGAGAACGAATGAAAAAGTGATACTGGAAGAGCGCAATTGGCCGAGCACGTTTCCTCGCTAAGGATATTAACGAGGGATAAAAAGGCGTGCAGAGAGCGTGTTTAAAGTAAATGGCGTCTTTTTTTTTTATTTTTTTATTTTTTTTTTTAAGCGCCCGGCCACTTCCGGGCTTTTTCCGGAGGGTCCGCTATCGCCGTGGGTCCAGACGGCAATTTGATATCCGCGAGAAATACTCGGTAAGGATCTCGTTACCCCGACTTCACGATGTACGTCATCGTCCGTGTAGGGTGGAAGGTGTAATCTCGGCCGTGCGTGTGGGCCCTCCCCTCCCCTCCCCCTCTCTCGCGGGTTTCCCGGACCGGGCATCGGCCTCTCCCCCGCTTAAGGGGAACGAAGGGGGGACAGGATGGAGGCGCATTTGCATAGTTATTCAGCCGCGCCGGATGAAAGTCGTTACGGCCTTGGAGTATTTCACCGCCGAAATTATCGACCACCATCACCACCACCACCAACTAACACCAAAGCGGCAGCCGCGGTTGCGCCTTTCATTCGCGCCGCCCGTGTTTCTGTCGCGACGTATGTAAAAGGCGGCGAGTGCCCCGATCTCATAAATCGACGGCTGATTCCAACCCTCTCAGACCGCCCGAGTCTATATTTACGAAGAGAGAGAGAGAGAGAGAGAGAGAGAGAACTTCGTAGCTTTTATCCAGGCACTTTTCGCGAGATGATAGGTTATTTGGGAATTTCAGGAAAGCTTCAAGCTCGAATCTCGAATTTTGAAATTTTCATTTTTTTTTTTACATTTTATATGATAATTCCGGAAAATAATAAACTATAAGTGCGCGAAAATGGATCCGTTGAAAGGACAGAGATATGTTGAACCGTAAATTATTAACTTTATATTTATTTATTGATATAAACGTTTTTTATTAATGTGAGAGAAAAAATTAAAAAAAAAAAAAAAATAATAAAAAGGAGGTACAAAATTTTTGAAAGAATCGCAAACTGTTTGGCAAACTTTTTAATAAATCAATAATTTTTTAATTTTAAATGAATCAATTAATTTTTGGATCATAACTTTAACCTAGTTAAAAAAAAAAAAAAAAAATTAACTTACCCAATCGCGATGAAAATCGATAAATTAAAAAAGATTATACGATGTCAAATTAAAAAAGGAATTCAAACCTTGAATCCGTGCCGTAGTATTACTCTACGTGGAAAATATCAAATTATACGGTACCTTTAACAATGTTTAGTTATCGTATAAATGTAAATTAACTGGAAATGGATGGATTACCACTCGTTCGATTGATCAATAATTTAAGCCGGAGGGAATTAAGAAGCACTCTCCGTCTCTCGCGTATTAACTCGGAAACGTAAATGGCCCGCGCGTTGTCGCGCCGGGGTTCTTCGACGGTCGATAAGTGGGCCAATCATACGTAATGGGTCTTAATTCGAGTGGTAATTCGGTAATTAGCGTCGGAATTGCGGAAGAATACGGGTGGCGGAGGGGAGGGGAGGGGGAGGAGGAGGGGGAGGGGGTGGAGTGAAATCGATGGACGGGTATATTCGATTCGGAATTGGTATTATTTACCCCGTTATGCAAACACCACTAAGGTAATCAAAGACAAATATTGTTTCCATCCGTGGTTGGCACCGCGGTATTTCGAAGTGAGATACACACCGCAAGCTTCCTTTGCTAATTGCTAGTTAACCGGCTAATTGTGCGCGGCAATTTATACCGGTTGTGTTCGGCGCGCCGGAATTCTCGGTTACACTTTGAAAGACGATGAGGGATTATATTTGTCGCATAATCCCCCTTGTCGCTTGCCGAAAAGCGACGGGCACAATTACGCGAATAGTAGCCACTGTGTAATTGGCAATTACGATTGCCGTATCGTTCTGATTCACGATCCAAGTTTCCAAGTAGGATGAAATATTTTTATAATCTCTTCCCTCTTCGAATAATTGTGTGTGCGATGCCCTAAAGTGTCTATGACATTGAATAAATATTTTATTAATATTTATTAAATTTTTTATTAATATTTATTAATATTTTATTAATATTTAATAAATATTTTATTATTATTTATAAGGACACCCTGTATATATTAATAGAATTAATTAATAGACTTAAAAGTTAAAAAATGAAAAATTAATATCTCGGCCGATCTCGCGGGCAGCGTCCCGTTCAATTTCCTAATCAATTCCCGTTTTCACGGCCGATCGAAAATAATTTCCATTCCTCGAAAATAATTTCCCCTCCCGTCGTCATCGATCCTCCTCTCTTCTCCCTCTCGGTTGAAGAAGAAACGACGCTTGGGAACGTCTACATTTTTTATCGCAAAGAGCCGTTCGCGAGGCGCGCCGATGAAAGTTCGAACGAGCGAAAATTTCTCGGTTTCCGGCCGGCGCCAAGTTTCCCTCCGCCGATTTCCCTGAGCCGTAAATCAGGATCGCTCGATGACATTTTACTGTGTTCCCCCCACCTCTCTCTCTCTCGCTTTACCCTGCCACCGGGATCGTCGCTCATATTCGCGAATATTTTTTTCCACCCTCGCCATTTCGCTGTCGCTTCTTTTTTTGCCCGCCGTTCTTGCCGTCTCTCTCCTCTTCTCAGTCATCCCTCATATCATCTTCTCTCTCTCTCTCTTTCTCTCGCGCGTAGGACAGAGACTTCCTCGAACTCTCCACCGACACCGTTTCACGCCTCGTATATCCACCCATGTCCATTCGTATTGCCCTGCTATATCATGGCGTATCAACTGTTTTGTCAGTTTCCGGTGCGAGCGCCGGATGAATGGGACTTCTTCTTGCGCTTCTTCCACTACTTCGCCCGTGCCGTGGAAATTATCGGCCCGGACCCTCGCGGTATAGATGACATATATAGCATCACCATCCCAGGACGGTTATATAAGAATAATAATACGACTGCTTTCGTCGTTGCCGACTGCCGTATTTTGGAATTCGTAAGATCGCCGACGTTTATTTCATCGCGCTCTCTTCTCTCTAGCTTCTTCGAATATTATTTTCCATCATTTATAAAGTTAATATTATTTTATATTATTTTATGTCATTTATAAATTTAATATTATTTAATATTATTTAATATTATTTAAAATTATTTTATATTATTTTATATTATTTTATATCTACCAATTATAAATTCTTTGATTGATTGGAATTTTTTATTTTTAAATATTTGATAAACTGTATGTGTACCTATATTAGACGATATTTTAAAGGGAGACAGATACGTGTAAATATAAATAGCTCAGTGTCTAAAAAATCGCTGGACGATATAAAATTCCTGGCGAAAAAAGAAACTAGATTAAGTCACGATAGGGTGTCCTAGATCAGGTTGAATGAAACTTCAGGGTCTATAGCAAAATTGAATTTGGAACAAAAAAGTTCCTATAAACATAGGCGTAGAAACGCTTCTTTCAAAACGCTTCTTATGACTAATAAACATTCTGTAAATAATTAGTTATGAACAAATTTAATAAAAACATTTTTATGTTTGCGTTATGACTGTAGTGTTTACATTTTACACAGAGACCATCGGAAGGTGGTTTTCAAAGTTTATGCTTTTTTCGTTATTTTGAGCTTATTTTCTTTTGAACGCCCTATGAAAATTAAATCAAATTGGTGTAATTTAGTTTGTTATTTACTTACCCATCAGATTTATTTCCTTTTGTTTTCCGAAATTTGTTACTCTTTTTAAATTAAAGATTTATTTTTAAAAATCAAGAAACATAATTTTTCAAAATTTTAGCTATAACTTTTTAACAAGGCATTTCCGAATTTTTGTTTATAGAAACTTTTCTGTTCGAAATTCAATTTTCTATAAGAAGTCCTTCTGAAGTTTCATTGAGCTGGAACACCCTGTATATATCTCACGCACAGATTGGCTGTAAAAAATTAATATATATTTTTCTCGACGGGAAGCGTCTTATCTTTCTAATGCCGACACACTAGCTTATCTCTACCACGCGGAATTAAATTTGTGCGGTCAAGAGGAGAATCATCCAATTAATTAGGCTCTGAAAAAACGACTCCAGTCTTTTACGACCTCGTGTGGGATGATCGCGCATTATCAAGAACTTTCTCATCGACCGTAACTATCGCACTCCCCCCACCCCTCATTCTTGACAGTTTCGAAGGTGTCTAAAATGCCGAGTGCCGAATGCGAGCGCTTCAGCCATCAGCTGTAGACAATGTTAAGACGACTCATGCTGTACGAAAGTCCCCGCAATTGCGGGGGCGTTGATGTATGGACGGCTATTTATTCGGGTGCCGGCATGAACGAAATGCCTTTCTGTTCTCCGTATATAAGGTCGCCTAAGTGGCGGGAGTGTACAAAGTTCGGGATTGACGAGGAGACCACGGGGAGACCAGGAGCGCTGAATTAGTGCCATTCGGCCGAGAGATTGATGAATGGCGGGTCGAAGCGTGCGCGTCGCGAATGAAATCGACATTTCGCGGTCACATTCGGATCGAATGTCAACGGATTGTCGGGGGGGGGGGGGGAGAGGGAGGGAGGGACGTTGTCAAAAAAGCTATTTAGCCCTTTACTCACGTCGCATCCGGGTCACTTTTCTCCACGTTATCAATGGACAAGGGAAAAGTATATCTGTCATTATGCTAATGTATACGTGGATTTATTTATTGTTTCTTTGCATAAACTTTTATGTAAATTAGCACGAAATAAGAGCGCATACTTTACAGGGAAACTTTAGCCCGAATATATTCAAAAATTTACCCCCGACATTACTGTAAAATCCTACCTGAAAGTACACGTACGGAGTTTAAGATTCCCTTCGAATATTTCCGACGGTTATACACCCTTGGGATCTCTCGCGTCTCCGAAGTCGCTGCGCGTTTTGGAAATTCATGACGCAGAGAGAGAGAGAGAGAGAGAGAGAGAGAGAGAGAGAGAGAGATCGGTGGAAACCCATTTTTAAAGTTCAGAGCCGTTTTCAAGGGATTCCTTTAAATCCCATCCACGAGATAATTTGAAACCCCATCAGGTCACCAAGCATATAAAGGAAAACGCTTCCGCTTATCGGACAAGATCGACAATTCTTTTTTTTTTCTTTTTTTTTTTGACAAACTTTAAGACTCGAATGTATGTCATGTATAAAGACCCCCTTCGCGCGAGTGTCTTTACATAACAATTTTGAATCGATTGTGTCGGGCGTAAGGCCCTCGCCGGCGCGGAATTAGTCCGGAACAGTCTCTCGTCTCGTCTCATCTCCCGGCGAAATACGCTGGCTGTGCTCGTGACAAAAGCGACATTCCTATCTCCGTGCGTGTTGGACGCGACAGGTGGAGGTGGAGGTTGCGCCCCCGGTTAGACAGGTGGAGGGCGCACATTTCATTTACGTATTTATAAGAACGACACGCGCGCGTCTCGTCTTGCCGTTGTCGGCTTCCTTCAAGTACAGTCGCGACTCTTCTCCTCCCCCCCACCTCCTCCCTCCTTCTACCTCTACCTCCCCCCCTCCCCTAGGGAGGTAGATGTAGGTAGATGTAGGTAGAGATGGCTTCGAGGGAAAACTCTTGAAATGGAATTCTTCGACGAGGAATACGATACCGGGAACCTGACGCTCGGACGGCAAGGATCTAACCGTCGGTAGAATGGTTTGGCTTTGACCCCCCCTCCTCCCCCCACTCCTCGTCACCCAGAGCGTCTTCCTCGTCTCTCCCCCTCTGCCCTAAAGCAAATTGAAAATGGGAATTGGTCCTTTGAAGTTCGCGCAACGACCCGTCCATAATCTCCTTAATAACCTTCTCTGTCTCTCTCTCTCTCTCTCTTTCTTTCTTCGTCCCTCACCTCTCTCTCGTTCTCTCTTACGTTCTCCTTCTTCGCCCAGATTGCCGCTTTCTTGTGAGCTTTACTTATCCACCGCAAGAAGGATGTAAACGCGCGGTATTTTACATATTCGCTTTTTGCAAACGTACGTATTAGTCGATTTCGTGATCCTTCAAGCGTTCCCGATGACGTACAATTTCCTCTAATCATTTGTTGACGTCGAGTGAGAGAAATTCCGTTGTTCATCGGATTCAAACTCGAAGTTGTTCGGGTCTCTCGGAGAGTCTCGAAGAAGAAAAATAATTGTATTCGATGTATGAAATCTCCTGATAATTCAATTTCGAATCTAATTTCGATTCAGGTGTACAGACGACACGTTGTATATATATTCGTCGCGCACCGTGAAATATTGAATTATACGTTAGAGTGATACATATCAGTGACGCGTGCTCATCATGACGACTCTGAGATGCCGGAGAGAGTCAAGCGGAATGCCGGGGGCACGTCTCCGCGAAAAATAAGAGACAGGAAATCCTGAATTATATCTGATATATGCCCCCGGGGATACAATCGCAAGACTGCTTCAATAGAAAGTATGTCACTGCATCTATTTCTCTCTCTTTCGCTTTTTTATATAAGATGTGATAAATCTTGCGTTTTATCGAGCGCGATTTTTTATTGACGCGCGCTGTCAAAAAAAGACAAAAACAAAAAAAATGACAAATCGCTCACACATTGATGTAATCATATGAGTTAATAAAATACTCATAACGTAAATTTTTAATTATAGTCGCTGTATTTTAACGGAATAAAATACACAAAATTAAATCATTTGTTCTCAAGGAAATGCTTTGGATATTGCGAAATACAGCGGGCGCTTGTCATCAAATTTACTCGCTTCGCAATTTGCCATCAGCTGGAATAAGCAATAAACCGTGATACGCGTTTCTCGCGTTTGTTGAATTCAAAGATTAACGTTACACGCGACAAACGTTTAAGTACGTAAGAAACGTTGATTAATAATCATAAAGCGCGTACAACAGCTGCAAGTTGATTGCGCCTGGTATATCCGGGAAAGAAGAGTATTTTCTAACGAGTCTTATTTTTTTTTTTTTTTTTTACTACTCTCACGGCTTGCTTATTTCGCGTGATTTTCGTGGCAAATATATTTATCAATATAATCGGGTGATATAAAATAAAGAACATATCAATTTTATCGAGAAAAATATGATACATATTATAACGAATTTTTGGATAAATTAAAACAAAAATAAATATTAAAATTAAATTTTTAATAAAATTGAAGCAAAAATAAATATAAAAATAAAAACATCGCAAATAATATATCTAATATATAATTCTAAAATATATACAAATTAATTTTGTCAAGTTTCTTTAATTTATTAATTGTGGATTCATATATTTTTTTTTTTTAATTTATAAAATTAAAATTTTAAATTAATTAAAAAGAACAGACTGAAAAGTAGCATTACCGTTTATCACTAGAAGATCTCATCGAGTTAATTTTACGACATCGCGATCTTGACGTTTCTCGCACTTTTTAATCGATTTGCGTTGCACATGCAGGAGAGAAATATTCCGACAGGATTCTGTCTCATTTCTCAGCCGAGAACACGCAAACCTTTCGGACGGTCCTTCTTTCTGTCTTTATCGCGGAAATCTCTTCGGCCTCACCTTTCCCGCAGACCTTGCCGAAGAGCGGCGACAATAATAAAGTATCTGGGCGGTCCTGGAGAAGGCACTCGTAAACTAAATTCATCCCTCGCTTACTCTTGTTACTCGTATCGCCAAACCTTATCGCGTGCGCGAGGCGCATCGAGCGATTACATGCAGCTAAGGCTGGACGCAAAAAATTTTATAGCCCCGCAATTGGAAAAAGATTGTACATGATTGATGAGATTCTTTTATTGATATTGCAACCTTTGATTCTTCCCTCCCCTTCCCCTCCCCTCTCCCCCTACCCCTGCCCACCTTCCCGTCCTCCCCCCCCCCTCCTCCTCCCGCGCTCAAATAGAATGGTTTTGATTGAAATTTCAGTGGGATCTGTAAATCAATATATACGAGATGAATGATTAAGGTAAATCGACTAACTTATATTTTCCCGCCGCTAGCATTTCACAGTTTTGTTTTAATCATCGCCGTGAAATATGACATTTGCATTTTCAGCATCGACGTATATATATATATATATATATATATATATGCCGTCCACTATTTTTTTCAATATTCGCCGTATAATATTAATCGGCGCTATATAAACGCACGCAATATTTTTCTATAGCTTCTCACGGGTGAAAATAAAAAAATAATAGCATCATCGAACAACAACGGGCCGGAAAGTAATACGTCACTATTTTCTCCTTCGATTATTTTATTATATTTGTACACAATATGAAATGTGAGGCATTTGTAATTGTACATATGACGACAAGACTCCCCCATAGAATCTGACGTTTCAATTATTATATCGCGTGATCAATAGATTGGAAAATTTTTTTCATCTTCGTATCATCAGTGGCAACGTTATCAATATTTTTAATTAAAGCACAGAGGAAGTCGTACTGGAAAGCTTCATATTCCTGTAGCGTCAATTAATTCTATTAAAAAAAAAAAAAAAATAATAATAATAAAATACGCGAGGTTTCTTTATTCAACACACGTTTTTATCGCAAATTAAAAAACTTGAAATTTCTCTGGCGTAGAGAGAGAAATTTTTTGCTATAAATTTAAATTTAATGCCCAGGATCATTAGAAATTAAACGTGCATTCTGCTGATGAAATGATTAATTGTTTGTAAAACAAACTATCGGTCTCACAATTTGCAATCATCGAAATGGTGCAACTATGTTCGCGCACTGTTTAATTAGTCATTGTATCGGTAAAGCGTCCCGTACTAATGAATTATCTATATCCCTATCTGCCTAGGCTATTAAAGATTTTTTCGCTTTTTTTTATTATCAGTGCGTTATCACGATGTTTGTGCCCATTAGATATTCTCACGCATAAGCCAAGTTTTTTAATTCGAACTATTTTTCTTCTCGAAATAAACATTACGCGCAAATCCTCAGCTATATATGCTATATAGATCGAAGTGGATGTCGTTGTCGTGTCATCGGTTATCGGTGTCGCGTTTCGACGTTAGGCGCTCGGCGCGAAAGAGAGAGATTAAGAGGGACAGGAGCGTCGCGTTGAACCGCGAAAGCGGTCGGCAGAGGACAAGCGAATCGTTAATTTCATTTCATCTACGCGCGCCACGATAGATTCGGTTAACGTCCAGCTTGACGATCAAAATGATCGTTGATCCCCCTCCCACTCCCCCTTCCCTCCCCCCTCCGCCCCTTCACCGGACAAGCACGGCATCGAGCCCCGGCTTCCGCTCTTCGTCCCTTCCCTCTCCCCTCGTCTACCCCTCTCTCTCTCTCTCTCTCTCTCACGCTACATTGGCTTTTCGCCCCAGAAATATTCCTCCCTCGCTGATAAAGTACCAGCAGCCGTGTAAATTTCGCCGCGGGCAACTGTCAAATAACGAGCGATGAGCGCGATAATAATGTTGTTAAAAGCTGCCGGGGGTGGTGGGGTGGGGGTGTTATTTATGAGAGCGTCCTCTTGTAAGCCGGAAAATATTAAACGCGTAGAAATAAGATGTTAATTAATAAAAGTACCTTTCAAAAAGTATCTTTTTTTTTTTTTTTTTAAATTGAATAAAAATTATTCATCGACGTCAAAGTGCCATTGTATCGTCATTAAAGATGTTTTAAGGATTCAGGTCGCCCCGTAATAAAAATTCGACGCAACTTCACTCTGCTAAGGGCTTTCTACGCGAACTCGTGGAATTGTATACGCTAGACTCGACATTGAACAAACGAGCTCGTGTCAGCTCGCGATGTTTATCGCTCATCGCTCGTCAACGCTCGCACGCGATCTTTCCGCGCCGACTGGCATCATCCCTCTCCTCCCCCCCTCCCCCCGCCCCGCCCCCCTTTGTTAACCGGCCGGCGCGTTAATTTTTCTTCTTAACGGAAAGCGCGACGCTTTTGGCAGGAATTATAGTAGCATCCGTGGCTGTTCGCAGCGGAAAATATATCGCATCAACGCTGTCGGACAAATGTTTGTTTTGGTGTACGCGCGCTCGCGGCTGCAGGTGGTCGATGCGATAATGGGCGGGAACTGGGGAATCGGGAGATCCTCTACATATACAGGGTGAGGGCCGAAGCATTTCGGCCTAGACGGAGATTTTATAAGAAATTTCATTCCGAGTGAAAAGTTTCCTGTGAACGTGTGATCAAAGAAATGCTCTCCCTTAAAAAAAGTTAGCGCCCGAAAACCTTTGCCATCGCAGTTTATTTTTATACACTCTTACAAGATCAGGGAAAATATGCGTTTTTTTTTTAACGAAAAATTACTGAAATGAAAATTGTTAAATTTTTAAATGACACCAAAATTATTAGTAGGTTCCGTAGGTTTTCAGGTAATCATTTTCAAATGTATAAAAAATTTCGATTATTAACGGTAGAGCTTTTAAATAAATAATTTTCGAGAATTATTCATATATATTTATACATATTTTATAATATTGATTTTTTTTTAATTTTTATATATATTATTTTGTATTAATAATAATAAATCTTCTTATTAATAATAACAATTTTTAATATAATATAAAAAAAGACAGAGAAGAAGTAAAAAAAAATATATAAAAATAATAATGATATAAAGTAATATAATTAAAATAATATAAAGCTTATTAAAATAATGATCGAATATTTATTTGAAACAAAATAGCTAACATATTTTGTTTGCCACGAGTGTGATGCATTTATGTAATTATGATAATTAAATTGCATGAAATATTTGAATATCATCTTTGTTAATGCAAAGAGGCCAATCGATATTTGCTTCAACGCGCTTCAACGTCAAGAGTGCGCTATCAAATTTATTTCAACTATCTTAAATTGGAGTGATTAAAGATTTATTTATACGAGATAGTGTTGACGTATTATAATCTTAAATATTGTACAACGCTGCAAATATCTTATTTATGAGATACTTTAGATATTTCTCTCTTTTCGTACGTCTTGATAAAAAAAAAAAAAAAATAATAAAATTTATAAAACAATTCATTCTTTAATTTTGATCAATAAAATTGTCGATTGATTACAGCAAGCGCTCATACTTTTGTCATAAAATATCGAAGCGATAAGTATTTTCATCTTAATATTGGCGGAATATTTACCAGTCATTTCTAGAAATTTCAATTCGCAGCATACACGGTCATTTTTGGCATCGTGTTTTAGCCGATACGGGGATAATCCCGAGAGCGGTGTACACGATTGAGATATTCCGGAATATAGAGGGCGGCGTTCGCGAGAGAGGCGCCCGCGCCGGAAATATTACGGACTCGTATCACTACTTCCCTCTCTCTCTCTCTCTCGTGACGGTAAACCTCGAGACGACCAGCTTCCTGAAATCGGTTCGATTCCCGTTCCGCTCGGCTCGCGTTTCCAATTTTCCTCCCCGCCCGCCTCTCTCCTCTCGTCGAGCAAGCGAAACTTCATTCGGCCGGTGGTTGCAATTTTGCAGAGCAGATCTTGCAAACAGGAACGCAGCGTTATTTCGATCCGTTTCGTGGCACGGAAGAAAGAAGAGGGAAGCCGGGGCCGAGGGGTGGGGCGGAAAGAAAGAAAGAGAGAGAGAGAGAGAGAGAGAGAGAGAGAGGACGAGTGCCAGGCTCACGGAGGAGGCTGCGAGCAAGTAGTTAAGTACGAGCGAAGGGTAGTCAGGTTTAAGCGCCACCTGTGCTTGTCAATTAAGTTTACGCGTCTCCCCGACATTCTGCAGGCTGCCACTTCGCCCACCCCATCGCTGTTAGTTATTCTCGCCCTCGACTCTCGCGCCCTTCTCTCCCCCCGCCCCCTCGCTCTCCACGCACAGCATCCTCCCGCGAGACCAAACTATTCACTCGCATCCTCCACCGGGGTGTCCGCGCGTCATCCCCTCCTCCTCTTCACGCGTTCCTCCGAGTCACACGGCGCGATCGCGCTACTCGTTATGAATTACCGGCCATAAACATAAAAACGCTTGCATCCCCATGATGTGGCGCGGGGTAATCCGGCTAAATTGGACCCGACGCATACTTCACATGGTTTAGGGGGAAATATATTTTGCCGGGCTTTCGCATACACACGTGTGTGATGAACGCGACGAAGACGTAATAACGAGGTCGGAACTCTGAGATTAGCGCGGGGTGACTAATTCTTATCTTAATGAACGCGTCGCGTTACCAGCTGGCTTTCGGCGAAGCGATATTATTTGCTAGGATTCTTCTTTTGACTTATACATTTTTTCCTTTAAAGCGGCACATCCGTTCAAAAAATGAGTATGTTTTCTCCTTTGCAGCGCTACGATTTGATAAAAATTTTTTATTCTTTTCATAATGTTCATATAATATTATTAAGTATTTGAATAGAATTGTTTTCCCTTAAATTATGCAGATATTCGCAGATTTATATTTTTATACACAACGTGCATGAAAATATAAATCTTTTTTTTTGTTATAAAATATAAGGAATAAAATATAAATCATTTTTTTTTTAACACAAAGAAAAAACTCTAAAATAACGGATAGCTATTAATATGTTTAATAAAAAAAAACTTGCATTTTTTATCTTATCTGTGATAAACAAACGTTTTCACGCACACCTGAAATTGGAGGAGCCCTGCAAATATTCGCATAATTTAAAAATTTTCAGCCTAAAGAGAAAATTTTAAATATTTTATTAATAATATTGTAAAAAGGTTTTTTGTCAAATTGTTGCAAGAAATCGCTGCAAAAAATCTAGAAAATGGTACGGATTTTTCGAAGACTTATGCCGCCTTAAATGTGTTTACGGCTGGATTAAAGATCTCGATAATATTATTTCGCCTGTTGCGATATTTTCCCGAGAAAATCATACGTCAATTTATTTTGAAGCATACGCGGATACGCGATTGCGCCGCGAGATCGTCCCATTTTATTCTTCGATGCGGATCGAAAGCGTCCTCGAGCGTTAGAGAGTCCCGTGATCGCGATACAAGTTTGATCGGGGGCGGGCGGGGGAGGAGGGAGGGGGGGGGGGGGAGGCGGGTGATTTTTTTACGCCGTGCACGACCGTAAGCTTCCCTTTCGCGCGCGCGTCGCCCTTTCGAAATGGCACGGCACGCGATTGTAAAACGCGCTGCTTCTCCTCGTTGTCGCTACCAAATCATGAGATACGAGTGCCTTTTACGACGCGAAGAATCTTACACGTCGCGGCCGCGCGCGTACGTATGACTGCACGCGTAACTTCTCGCCTCGTCGACGTCGAGCGTAAAATATATATACGCGAGTGTTACGCGCCTTCGAAAGCGAATTTTTATCGTTCTCAGGAGCGTAGGCGCAAATTAAATTGCTCCGGGAAGGATGGGGGTGGAAAGAAACGCGTCTCTCTCTCTCTCTCTCTCTCTCTCTCTCTCTGCTTTGAAATTGCGAGCATTACGAATAAATGTCAGGGATCAGCTGTCATGCGCGATTTTGAAAATTATGAAGTCGATACTTTAAGGCTCCACTTTTTTTAGACGATCTGTGATAAGATCTGTGACAATTTGTGATAAGATTCTCCATTTATCATTTCAGCGTGATTTGACATAAGGAACATTTAAAGACAAATCAGACAATACATATGTATATGTCGTAGCGGGATTACTATAATCCGTGGTTTTCTAAAATCTCTAGGCATTTTATGAAAAGAGACCAGAATCTTAAATTATGTTTGAAGATATTTTACAATCTGGCTAAGAATTTTAGTTTTTTTTTTTTTTTTTTATAACAAGCGACCCGCCACACTGTCAAACGCAACGATTTGTACATCCTTTTACATTCTGACTGATTTATTTTAATCGTTCTATTAACTCTTTTACGAACAGTTATTTACAGAAAATTAATAGGCAATTATTTGTATTTCTAAATGAAAAGAAAAAAACACTTGTTTAAATTACTTATTGTATTTATTACAATTAAGATTTTATAAAAATAAAATTTTTATAAATAAAATTGATAATAATCTTTGAAAACGATTAATAAAGAGAATATAAGCACGAGAAAAAAACAACATTAATCATGACTATTAAGAAACAAAAATTTTCTAAAATGTATTAACAAACAAAAGATGAAATAATCTGGTCACAACTTATGTATATTAAAAAAATAACTGTACATAGACTTCTAAAAACTCGAAACTTCTGAATATTGTCGTGGAATGGACTATCTAAAATAGTTTTAATTCTTTGGCTGAAAACTTGACTGAAAAATAGCCGGCGATAATTTTAAATATAGACATTAATAAATGATTAATCCGTCAATATGTCTGATAATAATTGTTAAATTTTAGAGCCTTTTCGTATTGGTGAAAATAAGATATAAGCGACGAAAAAAAAAAAAGAAATAAAAAAAGGTAATTAACGATAGAAAAAAACAAGCGCCGTATAATTGAACTCGTATTACGATCGTGAGCAGGATTACTCGCGTTTTCCCCTGAAAGATCCATTGTCGGTGCGCTGTTTGCCGAATATCGGCAGAATATATGACGACGATTGTAGAGTCACTCTGGCGGCATTCTTGCACGCACCAGCACACGTGCATAATATCGCGCGTATTGTGTGCGTATGGCAATAATGGTCGTGGCGTGGTGAATTTGCGGGACGCCGTTTTTCGCTCGGAAAAATCGAAGCTCTCTTTTCCTCTCTCTCTCTCTCTCTCTCACGCCGAGTCCGCTATCTGGCGTGGTCCATCTGGATATCCGGAAAAATGCACTCACAGATATTGGGCCGACATACGAAAGCATCGTTCCGACCGAAGCAGCGTTCTCGGTTGAGTGCGCCAAATTGTTATTGCCGAACAATCGATTTCTGATTTCGAGCCGCGACCGCCGAAAGTCTTTCTTAGAGGACGACTCGTCGCGTCTGGTGGACATTTTTTTTTTTTTTTACATTCTTTGTTAATTTCGCGTGGATATTGCGTCCATTTATTCTGGCAATTTTATTCCGGATTGCCCGAGTTATCGATAAAACGAGCAAATCCGCGGCTCGTGCTTTTGGCGAATAAAATTGATTCGCCGTCGTGTTTTTGATGCCCCGGTTGCATTCGTGAATAATGGCAGCCGCGCAACAATTTTCATTTACTCTTTGTCGATCGTCCACAATATCGGCTGGCTATAGACGAGAATTTGTTTACTGTTTATAAAGATACTTAAATGCCGCTAATAGTTTAGATTTTGAAAATTAGAAGATGATTAATAGATTATAGATAGATATTAGATATGTATTAAACATTGTGTGACTTTTATAATTTATTAAAATTGCATACAAATTGCAACTGCTCATGTCAAAGTCGAGGATAATTAAGCGGAAATAATTATTGAATTAATTAGCAATTTTTTTTTCTTGTATCCACAATGTTTGTTGTTTTTATCATAATCGAATGCGAGAATAAGAGATGAAAATCGAAAAAAGATTGCTACAAACGTACCGAAACGAGTAAAAAATTGTGCAAATTAGAAACTTGCACATTGCTTCCTCATAATTTTATTTCCTTCCCTTTATAATATCAGTAAAAATGTCTTATGCAAAAATATTTAGCCTGATATGTCAAAATTTGCGAAAGTTAGAGAAATCATTTTTTTTCAAATCACATTTTTTTTAAACATTCAAAATTTCATAAAAAAATGAACCCTTTCATCAATTCTTATCAAATTCAATACCAACCATCCTTTAATGATATT
>JBCAUJ010000014.1:5911876-5932062 GCA_038406275.1 Cataglyphis albicans | reverse complement strand
ATATCTCAAAATTTGTGAAAGTTAGAGCGAGCACAGACATTGATTGAAAAATTCAAAATTTCATAAAAAAATGAACCTTTTCATCAATTCTTATCAAATTCAATACCAACCATCCTTTGATGATATTCTATTCGTGTAAAAATATTTAGCCCGATATCTCAAAATTTGCGAAAGTTAGTGCAATACCCTTTTTTTTTTGCAAAATTCAAAATTTTACAAAAACTAAATCCCTTCACCAACCAACCTTTAATGATTCTCTATTCATATGAAAAAAAAAAAAAAAAAAAATTGTTTCCCAAAAACAAAGCTTCCTCTATGCGGGAGAGAAACCTAACAATTTATCATACTTAACGAAAATGATTAGAATTCTCAGTCGATTTATCATTTGTTAAGCCGTAAATATCCATCCACAGTCTTGCCCATAAATTATAATACTTCGCAGCTTTTACGTCGTAAAAGAGTAACAACCGTGAAAAGCTATGTTTACATAATTATACGCGATACAGTTTATTCTGTTATTACATTCAAGTATAGTTATTACATATTTCTGGATCCGGAAATAATACCGCGCGCGCGCCGCCTCGCATAAACGAGATCGCGTGCCTGCGAAGCATTTTCGCCGACAAATTACTTCATGTTTACTGCATTCCTCCGACGATATAGAGAAGGAGGTAAATAAATTGATCACTTATTTGCCCCGGCGGTGCCCCGGCACGATATAAGTGATGTTAAACACAGTATCGTATTACTCCGCTCTCGCGCCGCGTGTGATGTATTGAGAGAGAGTTGTAAGCCGTTTATCTCTAAAACGGAGGTGTAAGAGAATAAAATGGAAATACTCAGCCCCAAAAGAGCCCGGGACAAAGTGGCGGAGCGCGAAATGCTGGGCCAGACCGAGCAATTTCATATACGCTCTACTTTGCGTTGATTTAACTACCCACCATACGATCACACTGTTATTAAAAGGGCCCTTCTACATTTGAATAATAGAGAGAATTGCTTTTAACTTTTGCAATTTATTTTTCTTATAAAAATCACCTGCAATCGCAGAGAAACTATATCTTATTTTTAATTCTTAAAATATCTATCTTTTCTATAGTAAAAAAAAAAAAATACTAATATCCAAACAGTTGTTTTTTGACTTAAAGAAACTATTTATTTAATATTTGCAAAGGAATTAGGTATTTCAATCAAGCAGCAAATATATTTGTATTAATAAAATATATATATAAAATAAAATGTTTTTATTTGCAAATAAAAAAAAAATTGTATTTTTACCTTTATTATACTAAATTATTTTCAGCCAAAAATTGAAAAACTTGAAAAAACATTTTTTTTAGTTTTTGACTGTTTGTTTAAAAGAACACAGTTTTTCTTTATTTTAAATAATTTTTGATCTTCAAATATAAATATTTGTTTATATTAAAATTTTTAATAGTTTATTTAAAATTATAATTTTATTACACGCAAATAATAATTTATTTAATATAACAAAACATTTTTGGAAAGAAAATATATATTTATTTAAGTAAAAAAATTGAAAACTAGCAAAATATTTATTTGATTAAAAAAAAAAAAATTTATCTTAAAATTAAATTTTCATCTTGTTTTATTTATTTAAATGAAATGCAAAGTTTTAATGAAAAAATAAGGAAACCTTTTTTTTTCTAATTTTAAATTTTATTTTTAATATACAACAATTTTTTATGTACAACATTATGAAATTTAAAGTCAAGCTTTTAAATTGTGGATGAGTTAGATAATATTTTAAAATCGTAAATTATAATGCAGAATTTGTTTATCAGAAAAATTAATGAAATATCTTTACGACGCGGGGAATGAAATTCGAGAATAAAATCGAATGGGTACATTAAACGGAGATAAAACAAGTAGCAGCATCAGTTAACGGTTTCCCGTTTCCCTTTATCTCCCTTCGCAAACTATTAATGACGACACTTCTGCGTTGTTTGCGCATGGAGTGCGCATGGCTTGTTCGTTAAACCAAGCTCTGTTGAACGAGT
The DNA here is from genome assembly GCA_038406275.1 of Cataglyphis albicans. Classification (NCBI taxonomy): domain Eukaryota; kingdom Metazoa; phylum Arthropoda; class Insecta; order Hymenoptera; family Formicidae; genus Cataglyphis; species Cataglyphis albicans. The sequence continues at coordinate 5,930,041 of JBCAUJ010000014.1, read as the reverse complement.
GAACGTCAAAATCGCGGTCTCCTTTTGAAACAAGCAGACCGACGAATGCCCGCAAACACATTACTGTTACATCTCGCATAGAGATTTTAACTTTAGTGAGGATTTGAGGATTTTTAAGCAGTAAATATGCTCTGGAAATAAGAATTATATTTTTCGTATTTTTGGAACCAGCGAAATACAAAATTTAATTCTCCCTTATGGTTATCATATAGTATACATTAGATTGTAGGATTAATTAATCTTTTTTTTATCGCGTGAAAAACTATAGATTTTTTTGTTAAATAAAGATAAATTATTTTTCGTTCAATTTTTTAATTCATATAGTTGTATGACAAAATTCAAACGCGCCTACGGATAAATTACTTCTAAAACACACGAATCATGTTTTTCCCTCGCAATCGATTAATTGAATTTCCGACAGAATTGTTATATTTATTGTTACGTATTTCGATTATTCCACGCATGCGTTAATACACTTGTTGGTAACTTGTCAAGTATCTCCTTTGTGGATATGACTAGCGATTATTAAAAAAAAAAAAAAAAATTGTCGTTTTCGCTTTGAAGATTCAATTGAAAATTTTATTTGAAAAATCGTGTGCCTCTGCCCTTTAAATTTGATATAAATAGGAATTTCGACGTATATATAATTTAAATGGGAAAAGCTAATCTTTGGATCCTAGAAATGGAATTAGATCTCTACTTTTTCGTGTAGATGAAAGTCTTTGTTTTTCGGAAAAGTTGAACTCGATGACTCTTCGCTCCCGTTAATGGACACCTACGTTAAGTTTCGCAAGCGAAAAGTTACGTGTACCGCGGTGCATTAACGAAATTTCCCTTTGCAAATCCTACAAATGCCCTTTTCGAGTTATTATCATTATTCGTAATCTTTTTTATGTTGAATACAAATTTGATTTTTCAAAATTTTTCATAAATTTCAAATTAAAGTTGTGACGAGATATTAATATTTTTCACATTCACAAATTAATTTTAATTTTAATTTTTACAACATGTATGCAGATCTTTTTTGTTTTAAAAGTACTTAAAAAATACAATATTAGTTTTGACTGGAGGGAATAAAACTTTTCCCATAGCATGATAAATTACATTAAAATAGTTCCTTTTTACGCAATTTTAAACTTTATTTTTTCAAAATTGTGTGCTGAAATTTGAAAGAAAAAGTTATTCAATCATTTATTTCTTTTTCAATTATTTTATTGTATTACAAAAATATACACATATTAAAAAAATGTAATAAATTATATATATAATATTATTCCGGCATGTATCTATGTAAGAATTGCTAAGGATTATTGCGAATGTATTTTGCTGAAACTTTCTCACAGAAACACAGGAACGCGTTGCTGACATTGTTCACGTCATTGTACGATCGGTATCGGGACTCGATTTCGCGCGAGTATAAATCTCAGAGTATACGACAAGGTGTATCGTGCCATTCTCCAAAGGGGTGGCGAGGACGGGTTACAAACGGGGAGGAGGATAGGGAAGGTGGCGGGGGAGGGGGGAGGAGGGAGGGGGGAGTGGTGGTCTCTCTTCGTGCCGGTTACAGGGTAGCGGTTGCGGCGTCGTGACGTCGTCGAAGTGGTTGGAGTGAAAGGGGATGGGAATGTAAGAGGCTGCTTTGGAGAACGGCGTGCACGAATATAGATGGCAGGTACGTGTTGTCCTGGCGGCCAACCAACCCTCGAGTCGCACTCGACTGATTTACTACCCCTCGTCTTGGGTTGCCGGTATCGTATTCGCTGAAAGTCCGGTCCGGGGGTGCCAATCGAAAGTTGTATTAAAACGACGACGCCTCGCACGACACGCGGCCCCGCGTTATTCTTCTTCCGTTGTCAGCTGTCAAGACTGTTCGATCGAATCGATAGGATGATACGGAAATATCGTTCTCGCTGTTCCACGAAGAAATATAGTGTGTTAGCTCCTATAATAGGGATCTTCCGGAAGCGAATGTACAGCTTATTTAACGACAATTTTAATCATTCGTGGATAGCATTATTTATTTAATTTATTTATATTTAGTATTTATTTTGAATTAATTTATAGTCTAATTTTTTTTTTTTTTTTTTTTTGAAATTTATCTTTTTTTTATGTGAGAAAGTGTAACCTGTGTATCATATATTTTATATTATAATAATATTATATTGCTTCTATCTCTTTCTCTCTTTTGATTTATTTTATATAAAATAACATGTAAGTGTGTAAAGGTTAAATTTTTTCGGAGACTGAGAACATCCCCCCGAAATTTTGCCTAGCATTTTCACGTCTGTAGATACGTAAGATTTTACGAATTCGATACGAGGGTGAAGTCAGGTCACATTCCGTATCGGGAAAATTTCAAACGCGACCTTACATAAGAATAGGGCGCAGTTTTAATCCGGCAGTTTTCTCGCGCGCGCGCCGCCAAACACGCGCCACTTTTCACGTCCGATGTTTACAATTTTGCGGTCGTGCGATTTTGCATTTACCTCCCGCGCGCCCAAACTTTCTTCCTGTAGAACGCAGAGTCCGCGCGCGCGCGCACGTGTACATACACGCTGTCAAAAGATACGAGATAAGAATGAAACAAAACGCCCATGGCGCGGTTGGGTCACTCACCACGACCATTTTTAAGATCCGCCTCCTTCCACGGAGCACTCTACTCAAGTTTTCTTCTTTCGCTTTAGACATTTTCATGGATCCCCCCCTCCCACCCATTCCACCCCCACCCCCGACCACTCTGTGTGCTCGACGCTGTACTTTCTTTTAGTATCCTCGGCGCGGAAAGGGCGAGTGGACTCTGTAAAAACTGTTATCGTCCTAGTCGACAGACAGGGAACATCAAAAATCCTTCCGCGTTGATAAAATGTCAAAAGGCAAGTAGAAAAAAGTTAGAAATTTGTACATTGCTTCCTCTTAATTTTATTTTCTTCCCTTTATAATATCAGTAAAAATGTCTCGTGTAAAAATATTTAACCTGATATCTCAAAATTTGCGAAAGTTAGAGCAACGATATTTTTTTTTTTTAGAAAAATTCAAAATTTCGTAAAAAAATGTTTCCTTTCATCAATTCACTGCAAATTTAATACCAATCGTCTTTTAATGATATTTAATTCATGTAAAAGTATTTAGCCCGGTATCTCAAAATTTGTGGAAGTTGGAGCGTGCACAGACATTTATTGAAAAATTCGTAAATTTGATAAAAAATAATTTTTTTCACCAATTCTTATCAAATTCAATACCAACCACTCTTTAATTATATTCTATTCATGTGAAAATTATTTAGATTTAGATCGATATCTCGACATTTGTGTCAAGTTAAAATAACTGCGTCCTTTTTGTGCACATACATACATACACACATGAATACACACATACGAACATTTTCTAAAAATGTAATTCTTTGACGTTTCTGATTACATTGGCACCAAAATTTGAAAAAAAATTTTTTGAAAACAAAGCTTCCTCTACGAAGCAAAAAAAAAAAAAAAAGAAAAAGAGAGAAAATAGAGCTGCTTCTCGTGGCGAAATTTTCATTTCGAAAAAATGCGGCAATTTTTTTCGCGCAGAATCAAACACGACCTTCTCCCCAGAATTTCTACAGGAAAATTGGTGACGTCGGTGCTGCTGTCTGATTTTTCGATATTTCATTTTTAATTTTTCCGGACTGATTCGCGCTATATGAAACATGCCCTATACACGAGAAATTCCGATTTCCCGACGAAATTTATCCAGCCGCGTAGGAATACCGACGTTGATCGGCTTTAAAATAGGTAAGCCCGCGTCTTTCCGAGGCTGTAAGCTAAACTCGAAGACCGGGATTTTCCGCGGGCGGGCGAGGACCTCGAGTTTTCCCGCTCGACGAGAAATATATACGCGTTTCGGCGCCCGCTATCGCGCGTGCCGCTAAATGGAACAAAGTTGTCGAAAGCTTCTTGTAGAAGCGATGTAAAGGGGGCCCGAAGCCAGGGTGAGATCCCCTAAAATCCCCCTGCGCGAGTCGCTTTTTATTCGCCCCCCTATTATCGCCCCCCCCCCCCCCGCCCGATGTATTTTTCCGACGAATATATATATTCGTCAGAGTCGAAGGACTGAAATAATATTTGTATTCATTATCAGCATTCCACGCTTTATCTTCGATGTATTTTATCGTGCCCTTTTCAGCGATTTTTGCTTGAATAATTTAACCTATTCGTTAGAAAGCTTCAATATTAGTTCTTTCCGACATTATCAAAGTTTTTCCCTCTGAACTGCCATGTTTAACATTAGTTCTTGACGACATTATCAAAGTTTTTCACTCCGAACTGCCATGTTTAACATTTTTTTTTTTTCCAACAGTACATATTTGTTGAGAAATGTTCTTAATGAGACCGAGCAAAAATCTTTCATGTTGGTAAGAACTGAGAAAATGTCCCATTTATGACGTAGAGTCAAAATAAATTGCACGTAAACGCATGTGCGAGAATATATATATTGCTCGGTTTAATTTATATAAAAAAAAAAAAAAAAAAAAAAAAATATCTTACAATTGGAAGATATCTATTTGAAAGAAGGAATCTCAAAGACAACTTAGAAAATAACCTAGCCTCGGGATTTCTAACTCGCTAACGACGTTTGAGGATCTGCTGCGGTCAGGGATTTCCAGATAGTGGACGGAATTAAATCATCGTCGAACCATTTAAAATCCGAGATTTATCATCGAGACACGAAGAGACGCGGAGAGTAAGTTGGTGGACATTGCAGTCGGAATGGCAAGGAACGGATGGAGAAGTCCAGTGGGTCGTTAAAAATTCGTGCGTTCCTCCGTGATAAGACGGCGCTGATTTTTATCGGGGCTCGTACGGGTCGCTATTAACGACTGCCTGCAAAAAGCCCTCGATCTGAGGTCGAAGACAAATCGCCCTAGCATTTCCTACCCACGATCATTGCCGTGAATCTAATCTGTTTGTTTGTTCCGTGCGAGGTTTTATTTTACGCTCACGCGAATCTTAAGAAAAGGGATACAGGGTGTCGAAAATAAGGATATTTGACAGCTCGCGTAACGAAACAAGGAATGCTAAAAAAAATATATATAAAATTTAAACGATCGTTTGCCCGAGCAAAGATTTTCTGCAGCAGTTTGATTGGCAATGATAATATTTTTCTTAAAATTCTCATGAATATATACGATGAGAAAAAAAAATAGAACACTAATAATAATTGTAATCATTATTTTTCTCCTTGCTTAATTATATTTTATCATTGTTATACAATATATTAAGCTTTCTTATTATATGTATATTTATATCATATATTATTAACTATTATATGTATATACAGGATTTTTCTAAATAAGGGGAATCTTTCATATAAACATAGAGGGAGATGAAAATTAAATTTTTAATTTTTTTCTTTTTTTTTTTCTTGATTTTGGCCAAGTTAGAAAAATGAAATTTGATAGACATTTTTCACCGGTAGAAAGGATTATTAATATTTTTTTAATCTTCCCATTATAAAGAAATGAGACTAACAACCCCTATTTAATTTCTCATTAAACCTTTTTCCGTAAAATTAATAGTTTCCAAAAAGAGAAATAAAATAAAATAAATTATTATGCACATCATCGTGCTAAATGTCATAGATTTCAAATTACAAGAAGTTGGATTTTAGAATAAAAAAAGCAAGCAACACAAAATTATAGTAAATGAAACTTATGGAAATTATGGAAAATTGAAACAAAAACAGCAAAATTATAATTTAAAAAGAAACCTAATATTTATCTCCTCTTTTAAAGGACTTTTCTTTAAAGACTACTCCTAATTTTTGACGAAAAGTCATCTCCTAAAATTATTTGCACTTATTTAGAAACACCCTGTACAATCGATATAACGAAATATATGATATAAATATATAATAGAGATTATACATACACGCAAACATTAGAAAACAGTTTAAAAAAAAAAAAAACATTTATTTAAAAATTTTTAAAAGACTTTATTAATGACATTTAATGACATGATTGATATTTAACAAATCTTAAAGACAACTTTTAATTAAAAAATAACAAAATTTGTACACAGCGTCAATATTATCTGAATCGCCCTCTCTCTCTCTCTCTAATGTCAAAATATCTTGAGGCCTTGGAGATATCCGCGACATGTCCACGTAACATGTCCTGAAAATATTATACACGATCCATAAATAATCTCGGGATAGAGACGGGCGAAGATATCCCGACAAGTCGAAATATCGTCCGGCGCTGCGACGGCGCCGGATTAGAATTCGAGTGCAGTCGCGGACTCCGAGGTCCCACGAGGACGGCGGGAGGCCACCAGTAGTGGCGTAAGCCGTGTGTACATACGTGTAAGGGTACGGACGTATTATAAAATTCTCCCGTGAGCGAGGGAAAACATTGACGCGGCGAACGAGAAGCCGTAAATAAATCGCGGTTTACGCGCGCATCAAGTCGCCCTCTCGTCCCTTCCAGCGGGATTCTATTTTATCGCGCAAGCGACGCGTCATCTTCGTATTAATTTATGTCTCAACGTTAATTCGTTTTTTTTTTTTTTTTTACACTTTAATCGCGCGAACGTATCTTGTATAAATCTAGGGGAGGAACGCGTGTCTCGCGAATTTCCAGCGCTTCTTTTTTCCTCCCCGAGTTCTCCTCATCGATCACACGCGCGCGTACAATCGCATCGTAGTCGAACACGACTTCGACTTTGCCGAAGACAAATCGCAATTTGTTTATGTATCTTTCGAAGACGAAGGGAGTTCTCTGAGCGAAGGTTTCGGTCGGCGCCAAGATTTACCGCTGCGGTCCCGATTCTGCGGATATCAGAAGCAATTCCATGTGCTTTGTCTCTCTCTCTCTCTCTATCGCACCTTCTCTTCCACTCGTTCAATCCTTCCAGCCGTTCTTTCGTCTTGCCTGCCTGCGCGTCGTCTCTTCCATTGCGCTTTCGCTCTCGAGGTAATCTCCAAGAACTTCTGGAGATGGATCGTCCCGCGGGATGGAAACCGAGGACCGACTTTACCCACGGCATTTACGCAAACAACCGGGGAAACTACGTTTCCCGTCCGTCCGCGTCACGGATCTCTCTTCGACTCACAATCAGCGAGAGAAATAATACTCGGGACAATCGCGACTTTTCCGCGACGAAAGCCCTCGAGCGTCAACTCGTGCGTTTCCATTATTTAATAGCGAAATAACTTTGGGACTGGCCGCATCCGACAACGAAGGGTGTAGATTGTTTTTTTTCTCTTTTTTTTTTTTTAATAAACTTGAATTTTATCGATTTTAATATTTAGTGATTTTTAATAATTTTAGCATTTTGGAGCATTCAACTTTTAGTTCTCGTCCAGAATACTTGCGTCATTTTTTTTACAAAGATTCAGTAACTAGTTTTTGACGTTTGTATGCTTAAATAAGGCGACTTTTCTTAGATATCATTTCTCCCAAAAGGTAACCGATTGAATAAGAAATTTTTTTTTTTTTCTCCATAACTTTGGTAATGTTGAATTATGTAATTTAAGAAAATTTTAATTTTAATTTTGATTTGAAAATTAAAGAAATGATAATTTGAAAGCGTTCAAATTTTTTAATCGTTTTATAAATACTTTCAAAAAATTGAAGACACGAGAAAGAGAATAGAAACTTATAGGCGACTGTCAAGTCTACTAATATAAATTTAATTATGCTAAGCATCACTCGCGAAAATAACAATAATATAAAAATATTATTTCGGTCTCAAAAAGGAGCTCGATAAACTGTTTTATAAAATTTATTCAATCATTTTGTTTAAAATAGAAATAATAAAAAAGTCTATTTTTTTGTCACGATTAAATGTCACATCGATTTCATTCTTCCTTTTCGTACTTAAATCGAGTACACAATTCAATTTAATCGTCTTCTTTATCACATATTAAATTATTTTGCGAAACAAAAAGCGTCCCGTAGTTTCGAGAAACATTGAAGAAATCTGGATCGGAATAAGACGGAGAAGTCGGAGTAGGAGGGACGACAAGTACCTCAGGACAGGAATAAGGGTCGTCGAGGATGGCGTCAAAGCCGAACTGGCGAAAGGGGGATGAGAGAGAGAGAGAGAGGGAGGGAGGGGGGGAAGGGAGGGAGAGGGAGAGTTAGCTTCTCCAGTCCGTTGGCTCTCGTCGGTTGAGCCTCGAGAAGTCCAGTCACGTGCGCGGGTTCTCCGGGGTGAGACACGGGTACACAAGCCTTAACCTTTGCTTTTTCCCTTCGACCGCCGTCCTCAAAGCTTCCTTTGCTAAGGGCTCGGTTGTGGCCTCGGATAAGAGCTGCCGGGCCCGAATCGCGATTGCATTCGCGTCTCTTACGACGTCGCCGCCTCGGGAACGACTTTGCAACGCATTAAGTTCAACCAGCAGGATGTGCGATAACTTGCCACCTATCTGCTTTCAGTTCACCCGAGAGGAGATGTGTACCTTCCCCATCGGGTGATAAAGAGCACGTGCACGGGAGCAAAGCGCTAACTGATTTCAACTTAAGCCGCGAGAAATTATTTTGCGAGAAGGAAAAATCGATGGTGCTCGTGAATCCTTAATTCGATTGACGGGACATCACTTGCAATAATACATAATAAAGGGAAATTGTATAATTTCATATACATGTAGACCTAATGACGGTAGTTGGTGATGACAATTTTAATCCTTCAATCAAATATATATTTTTTTTTTTCGGCACCTCTCCAGCGAATACATGAATCTTTTGCGTCCGACGTCATTTTTCAACCTTTGAAGTATTTTAAAAATCTGAAAAAATTCTTGGAATATCTGCCTATTATATAAGTATCTGTCATTGTAGTCAATGATTTCATTTTGAAATGTTTGAAAAATTATTTATTGAATATTTTATTTTTAACAAATTCTCGATACAAATGAAAGAAAAAGATGGCTTTCTTTAAAAATAAATAACTTTTTTTCTACATGGAAGAAAAAAAAAATTCTTTTAACATTTTTCACTTTAAGCTTTAATGTTTAAGAAGAAAAAAAGTGCTGATCGATATCTGCAGAAAACTTGAACTATTCAGGAGAGTCAAAATGGACTTTTTAGTAGCGAAAAATAATCGAGAGATAAGAGTTAAAGGTAAAATTATATATAAAATTGAATATAGCATTTTGCAATATTTTATTTGAAAATATCATGTAATAAGTAGTATTTAAAGGAAATTAATGAAAAATAATTTGTTTATATGTTTTTACTGGGAGAGGAGCCAGGCAGGTTTGCCGGTTTGACAGATAAAAGTAGACGTTATTTCGCCTCAGGCGCCAAAGACTCATGTATTTAGTCGTTAATTATGAACGCCAGAGTTAGTATACATATATTATTAGCAAGACTTTGAAACTTCAACGCAAGCAGAATATATTGGAGGCAAATTGAAGTATATAATTCGGCACGATATTATTTTAAAGCTCGACACGAGTGACTTTTCCGTTACTTCTTGTCGCGCTTTTGAATCGACCCGTGATAAAGTCGATAGTTTCCTGGAGAAATCGCGCGAATTGATCCGCTCGTAGCGGGCAGAAACGCGCGTCTTCCATCTTCCACGATTGGGAAAAAAAAAAAAAAAAAAAGAAAAAAGGAAGCTCGGCGACACGTCGATGTCGAGCTCTTTTAAGCGAAACAAGTCCGCGCTCGCTCGCTTGTTCAGTCAGTTATTTAGTGCCTCGATTCGGTCGCGTTTATTCGAGCGAACATCCTCCGTTTGTTTAGCATTTCACAACCGAGCGACAGTTCGTGCATACATATACGCGGTGCGAAATTTCAGAAGCACTTTTTTTTTTTTTTTTATTTACGTTATGCGCGAAAGCGATCGGCGATTAACGAGGGTTGATGAGCAGCCGTCATTCGATAATTACGTATCGACTGAATTTTAATTCGAGACTTCTTTCCAGTCATTTGATCTGGTAAAAATCGATCTGAAAAATATCACTTCGAAAATATTTATGGACCGTGTATAATATTTTCAGGACATATCGCGTGGAAATATTTTGACATAAGCAATCCAAACGATATTGACGTTCCGTGAACACAAATTATGTGATTCCTGAATTAGAAGTTGTTTTTAAGATTTACCTCATTAAATATCAAGGGAAAAATTTTTAAATAAATTTTTAAAAAAATTTTAAATATTTAAAGAATTGTTTTCTGATATTCGGGCTCTCCTTGAACGATGTTAATAAGCTTCGATTTTTCACTTAAATTGAAATATTGTATAAAATAGGAGAAAACATATGTTTACGCGTCCATTTGTAAAATTTAAATTTCTCGTTACGCATCATTTTTCTCGCGTGACAATGATTTAAAATGAGCGCTTAAAATTAAATTGTCGTGATATGATACGTTCTTATTTTTATTCATTCACGTGGATATGCATCTTTCATTGATATGCCATTTATTTTGATTATATTGTTGTGTAATATTATTGCATCCTATTTATTCATGCAATTATATTCCTTAAATTTATTTATATATAAATAATAAATATGTAGTATCTTTTATCTTCAATATCCGTTTACATTTTCTTTTTTTTTCTATTTGTGACGAAACGTAAAAATAGAAACTCGTATAACAACGCCATATATCTCTGTTGCATCTGTCAAAATTATCAGAATATTTGACATTATCACTCGACGAGTGATAATGTCACATCGATCAATTTATAAAAGTGAAAAATAATAATAAAATGTTGTTTGATTAAATCTTAATTTTTATTTTTGCTTCGACAAGTAAATACAAATCATGAGATTCAGAGATACGCTTCGCAGATTTGAAGGCAAATAATAGAATTATAGGTAAAATAACATATATATGTTGGCATCGGCATTGTACGTTACGTCATTGTATCGGATTAAGAATATCGCAATGACCGACATTCCGCCTGACGTTACTAAACTTAGAAATGCACTTAAGCGAATCAATAAACACGTTTCGAACTTTGCGAATCTTCTCGCTTCAGCCTTTTCGCTATTCCATGCTTGAATGCGAAGTTTACTCGCATCGAACTTATTGTTGAAGCCAGTAATACTCGAAGGTATTTTCATTGTCGCTTCTTTATTCACGCAAGTGAAACTTGCAGCGTTAAAAGAACTTTGCTTATTATTAAAAAAACGACGTTTGCAGCTCAAAGTCAAAATTAAAACTTGAATTTATCTATCCATTTTATCTTCCTCTGCAAATTTTTCTTCGCATTAAATATGAATGATTATTTTATCTGCTGCCTCGTACCGAGTGTCCTATAAAAAAAAAAAAACTTTTTTAGACTGACAATAGCCATTCTCATTAATTAATGATGCTGGCCCTTGTGAAAGTAAGCATCTGTATTAAAACGTGCGAAGAATACAAGAGGGTACACCGACGGCGTTAATGAAATCGCAATCTGACCTCATCTCTCTCCTTAAAATTCATGAATTTTTCCAGCGCAGAAATCCAGTGGGAAAAATCACATTTTCCTTTGGATATCGAATCCTCCTCTCCTCGCTGAATTTTGAAATTCCCTACGTGAAATGTAATAGCTACCTCGACGATATACGTGGCGACGTGAGCTGTTCGGCCGCGCGCGCTAAATTTTAAGTGTCACCGTGTCGCGCGTAATCAATTTGCGGCGCATCGACGGCGATATCAGCAGCGCGCATGGACACGCGCGTGCCCTGATTTCCAATCGTATTTATGATATACGTACAATAAAAAGGGCGTTTCTTCCTTCGTGATCGCAGAACGGCTGTGAAGGAAATATCGTTGAAAGCGTAATTGCCGCCATGTTATTTCGGCAAAAATCCTCTGCATCTTGCACAATGTAAAAATACGGGAACCTAGTTTCGCACGCTATCATCGGGCATGCGATCTCCGCCGTGATAAAAAACAAAAATATATAAAAAAAAAAAAAAAACACGATAAAACAGGTCGATCCAACGTAATTTCCTATGCAAAATACCTTCATCGAACCGTTCGCGCTTTCGAAATGCTCGCGCGAAAATTATTTTCCCATCGTCCTTTATCCTTTACGCACAGTCGCGATGATTAATCTTTATTCATCTCTTCGATGTTTTAGATTAGATTGATCTAGAAAAATTTTGATCCGATATATTAAAGGGAGAAACCAAGGACTACTTTTAGGAATTTTTTTCTCGTAAATAATTAATTTTTTTTTTTTTAAATCACTTTATTAGCACGTATGGATTTGAATAAGAAAATTATTTCTTACAAAATGGCGGACTTTTGAAGAAAAACGTATCAAAATTAGCGAGGCATCTCTGTTTTTTAAATTACAAAAAAAAAAAAAAAATTATTCAATCAAAAATTCCATACGTGCAACCGAAGCTATTGTCTTATATTTTAAGAAAATGTTTGGTTTTTTGTTTCAGAGCTTTCGTTGCTCCGTTACGAACACGCTCGTTTTTTTTTTTTTTTTTTTTTTTTTAAGACTATTCACAATATAGGCTGTTGCAGCTATAAATATTAATATATTTTAATTTTCTCAAAAAATAATCTTCAATCTATGTACTTTGTGATGTTAATAGCGTGATTTAAAAAAAAAAAAAAACAATTATTTAGCAGAAAAAAAAATCATTAAAAATAGCTATTTTCTCTGCTGTTACACTAGCTTCCTCTCTCAAACGATCGAGAGTGCGAATACTTTTAAATATTATTTTTATCAAACACTATATAAAGTATTCGCGTAGAGTTACGTCTGCGCTGATTTCTGTTACCTATATCGGAAAAGTCGCCATAATTTATGGTGGCGGAAACGTTTAATAACTCGTGTAGCTCGGCGTTAATCGATCCGGCCCTCCGACCTCCGAGCATCGACGCAACAACTTTCAGCCGCGAGTTTCGATATTTGCCGGCTAGAAAAAGAGAATTACATGACGATTCCGTCAAAGGGAGCTCTCTCCGTGGGAGAATCGACTCTCTCCAGCGTGAACGATTACTGCCATTGGAAAAATTCGACCGGAAACACGATCGCCCGTTGTTTCCGTCACGCTAAAGAACGCGATGGTGGGCGATAGGAGAGAGAAGGTAGAAAGAGGAAAATAAAGAGAAATAGAAAAGGATGGAAGTACGAATTGAGTCGGTGGTGTTCGCGTCAGGACGGGAGGGGGTGGACACGGTGGGAAACGACGGGGGGAAAAAAAAAAGGGGAAAAAAAAGGATAGAATCACCTCGCGGTGGACGAGGAGATTGGCATTCACGGTTAGTGAAGCTCTGGTGGTCGCGAATGGAGAGCGCAGGGTATCTGACTGGCCGATGGGGGGGCGATGGGGGGAGGGGGTGGGTTTGCGAGGGGGTAGGGAAGCGCGCAGCTATCGGGCACGGTCGGTCAATTTAAACCGAAAATACAAAAAGTAAATTAGCCGGACAGAACGACCATTCGGTGGTTTGCTCGCCGCGACGGAATGCGCGCGCGCGGTCGCGTCACGTGTGTCGGGGTTTTCGTATGTGGCGCTTGTGGTCCGTGGTATTTTACGTATACCCGGTATGTTATTACAGAACGGGCAACGTGCGACACGAGCCCTTCGCTGCGGGGTCGCAGTCTAATCGGTTCGCCGGTTCCCTATGATGTATCATTATGTCGATACACCTCGAGTGCCCTTTTTAACTGCGTTTCCTCTCCTCTCCCTTCCCCTTTTAGTATTTATCTCACATTCGTTTAGAAGGCAATTTCGCGGCACTGTTTTCCTTGAAAAAAAAATTATAGAAAATAGAAACGAATGTATTTTTAGTCGCCTCAAATCTGTCTGAAAAATCTGTTAATCTAATTAAATATTATTAATTAAGAATGCAAATTTTTTTTTCATTACATGATAAAGAGTGAAAATTCATAAACATGATTTTTTTCACTAATGTTTTTTTTTTTATTTCTGCCTCCGTAATGATAAAAATATTTAACACTTTGTGTTAAAAAAATTTCAAACATTACAAATATACTGCATATAAGAATATTATTGGCTAATCCGTAACTGAATGCAATTAAAACACCAACCGTACGAAAAAAGCCATCCATTTTATATTAAAAAAAAAAAAGAGTTCGTTACCCTTTTTGATCAGCAATCCATTTCTCTCAAAATTACTCTAATTTGAGTACCATTAAGCTTTTAAATTTTTACGATTAATTTCAAATCGAACAAGAATTTTCAATAAAAAAAAGATGTGATGAATCTAAAGCAATATTTATTCAAATCCAATAATCTTATTACACATTCAACTCAATTCTTTTTAAGGAAAAATGCATCTAGCACATTATATTACATAGTTGAAAATATTGACTTAAATTTGACATATATCATGTCCCAAATTATCCATACAAATTTAATATTAAAATAATTAATATTTCAATACAAACTGAATGCAAGTTTCATAGTAGTTTGCAATAAATTTTATATAAAATTCAATTTATTTTTAATAAAATTAATGATAAAATTAACTTGATAAAAAAGTTATTGACGGTTCGTGGCTACTCTCACTCCCATTATAAAATAAAATCAATATTTTTTTCTGAAATTCTATTCATATCTATTGTGTAAAATTAAAAATACGTGCAATTGTGTTCCCATTTTTTACAATTGTTTTAACAATTTAATATATAAGTTCAATTGAACAGCAATATGTTAAATTAACACATGAATGTGTAAAATATATTTAACTTATTTTTTTTTTCTTTTTTATTAGGTTATTTATTTATTTTTGAATTTTGAATGAAACTTATTTATTAAATAAATAAAAAAAAATTTTTTTTTTTTTCTTAATTACAATTTTGTATTGTTCTTGTTCCATTTTTTATCAACATTTACTATAATTTTGTTTAGCTTGATTTTTTTATTCTAAAATTCAACTTTCTGTAATTCAAAATTTAATGCCATTTTGCACAGTGATAATAATGTATTTTAATTTTTTTTTTTTTCAAAAATATTGATTTTATGGGAAATTAAGAGAAATAAAAAAGTTTCTAAATGAATCAATATTTCATATTTTTAGATAATCATATTCGATTTTCTTAAAAAGCTTTAATACAAAATTTAATAGAAATTGTTAGTTTCATTCCCTTATAACGATGCGGAAAGATTAAAAAAAATATTAATAAATATCCTTTCTAGCAGCAAAAAATATTCACCAAATTTCCTTTTTCTAATTTATCTAAAATTTGAAAAAAAAAAAAGAAATAAAAATTTAATTTTTCCTTTTTCCTTAGGCAGGAATATAAGCATACATGATTTATATAAAAAAATTTCTCTTAACTTTCGACAAAAATCATCTCTTAAAATTTTCCAGACTTATTTTAGACACTTATATAGAAATTTATTAATTCGCCGAGACAGATCGCGCGATCGAGCAATCCCCCGGCGTGATAAACTTCACCGATAGATCCTGATAGGTCCGCCGCGCTTAGCTTCCGGCGTCGTGGAATGTTATTTAGCGGCTGCATGGTAGCGATTGCGCTGTTATTGGCTATCCGGCGATGGGGAATCGATCGAATGTTTTCAATATTAAATTCACAGTAGCGCGCATCGCGGACACAAAACGCGCTGCGCGCGCGGCAAATATCTAGGGGCGATACTTTTTAAGCAAATGTGCATACAAATGAACACACATTCTCGGCTCGCTATCAGAGACGCGACGGATGCAAACGAATACGGCGCTTTTCCGCCGCATGCGTACGTGTAGTAACTAACTGTCACCCAGATTGGCCCTTTCCCCCCCCCCCCCCTCCCTGTATTCGGAGCCCAATTATCGGAGCCCGCGGGCAATACGACACGTCGTAAAACCTTCCATTTCGATCGTTCGTTCAATGAAAACCCAGCACTTCGTAATGTTTTGGTAAAGCGCCGACTACAATTCCTTCCGACAAACGCGATTCAATTCTATCGCGACTATTTTTCCGATACAAAAAGAGAGAGAGAGAGAGAGAGAGAGAGAATTCTAGTCGATCAATTTTTTTTTTCTCTTCTATACCGTTAGGAATAGCGTTCGAAACAGCGACACTCGAGAGTCTCGAGCCGAGATACACCTCGGCGGGCCTGAGTCTAACGGAAGTGTCGTCTCGACTATTGTGTGCAGCTGTCGTGAGCAACGCGCCGCGCTGCATTTGTGGATTACTTCCTCGGGGTCTCTCTCTCTCTCTCTCTCTCTCTCTCTCTTTAGCGAACGATCGATGCTCTTACCTCGAACTAAGTCGCACTCGCAGGAGGAGGAGGAGGAGGAGGAGGAGGAGGACGCGCAACGGGTCCTTATTTGCGCCGCGGTCGGGCCATGATTAACAGCTGTTCCGAGCCTCGTTACCGCCGCGTCGCTTTTCCGACGATTGGGCCGTATTAAAATGCACGATCCGATGGGGCCGGGGGTGGAGGGGGGAGGGGGAGGGGGAGGGGAGCAGAAAATCAGGGAGGATTTCCCGATCCGGAGATTTTTCGAAGGAGACGCCAAGGTCATTTGTAGAGATATAACGGAGAGAAATGCATGCCTCTCTCTCTCTCTCTCTCTCTCTCTCTCTCTGTCATTTAATTAGATTATTTAAGTAGCTTGCCGGTCTCGGGTTTCCCTCGTTTCATTTGTTCGCGCGCGCGAAACTCAACGACGGACGGCGGCAACCCCCGTTGCCTTTATATACGTAAAACTTTGCTTTTCGAGGATGCGGGGCACAAAGGCCACCGAGGAGGCGACCGAGGGAATTCATTTAACATCGATTTTCTCGAGGACCTTCGATGCATCTCGTTTCCCGTCCTGCTAACCTCCCTCCCCCTCCCCCCCCCCCCTCCCCCTCCTCGTTCCTTTCCCCGTTTCATCGCCGACCCCCGTCGCCGCCGCCGTCTCGCTATATTCGAAAGCACGCCACCTCTCTAATATTTCCTTTGTAAATCAAGCGCGCTCCCCGGATTCGTGTGAACAAGTAATTCTTCGGGACGGACGGGCAGTTATCGGGGGGTCGCGTTTCAAAACAATACCGTTTTGTAAAGCGATGAGTGGGGCTCGGTATTGTGCGCACAGTCAGCAGGCGAAAAAGCAATCACGCAATATTTGATCTCACTAAGATCCATTGATCTCGATCAGTCTTGAAAATCCACGAGCTATTAGCGATGGTGCAGAGGATATACGTAATAAAAAGAAAAAATAAATAAATAAATAAAACAAATACGATATGCCATTTGGTTTTTGGGCCCTCGGCTTTAAGCTAAAAGTTTGAAATAAAAATTTATACTCACGGATGTTTACTAAATACTCCACTGTCTATCAGATTGTGTATTACAGATTTGATACTTTATTGTTGCAAACTTTTTTTTTTTTTTTCTTTGGAAAAGGACCGTTTATAAAAATAGACAGAAATAGAAATCTGAAAAATTGGTCCCCGAAATTAATATATTTATTAATCAAAACCGTGGTAAGGATCACGGGAGAATTACCGTACAAAAATGAGACAGATTTATAGAAACTTACAAATAAAAAATATAGAAAAAGATATTATTTTTTTTTTCGATGCTGCTTTAATTGCCGTTATTGTATTAATTTGTTAAATAGAAATTAATTAGAATCTTAAAATAAAACTTTCGATGCAAACCAATTTAGCATGACAAGTAAACAAAAATAACGAATCGAATTTATATTAGCTGTAGATGTAACATTTAATATTGCTGAAAAAAAAAAAAAATATATATATATATAAGATCGGTTTAGAAGTCTAAAAAATTGTAATACTTTAATTGACTCGTAATTAAATATTTAATGCAATTACAGGCATCACTTGTTCATATTTATTTTATTAATTACTAATGGGGCGATTTAATTCGCAGCACAACTCCGTGCAAGTAACATATCTCTGCCGATCGAAATGTTGCGGAGAACTGTGAGACCAACTCTCGACTCCTTCTCCTCCTTCTATATATTCCTTCTGAACGAATTTGCGAGGTTCGAAACGAGGCGATGCTGCAGAGAACTTTTTGAAAATTTATTACCGCTGGTCCTTGCGGCATCGATGCGACAGCGAGCACATGCCGTCTCGCGAAATATCGCTGATTCATCGATAACATAAATAGAAGTTTAATTAATTCACCGCTCGTTTAACTCGGCTGACAGGTCGACGGAAAGGAAGAGAGAGAGAGAGAGAGAGAGAGAGAGAGAGAGAGAGAGAGAGAGAGAGAGAGAGAGAGAGAGAGAGAGAG
>JBCAUJ010000014.1:5898814-5911776 GCA_038406275.1 Cataglyphis albicans | reverse complement strand
GAGAGAGAGAGAGAGAGAGAGAGAGAGAGAGAGAGAGAGAGAGAGAGAGAGAGAGAGAGAGAGAGAGAGAAGAGAGGGGGCGCAGAGATTACGAGGGAAATGCTTTAAGCTCCGACGTAATATATCCCGAGCTCTTATATATCAAGGTAGAAGGTGGTTATACGAACTGGCGGGGTCAGCAGATAGAAACTCGATTGGATACCTAAGGATATCGGGGATGTTCGCGGGATGCAACAATTGACGCTCGCGTCAGATTTATTGGGGCGCTCGAATTTAAATCAAATCCCTCTCATGACGATGATGATCCATAAAGCCGATTGCTATTCTTTTCGAATAATTAAGAGGGTTCATCTGTTTGAACTCTTGAAAGATAAGTGAATTATCTAGATTTTTTTTTGTAGCGCAACGACTTGATTAAAATTCTTTATTTTTTTACAGTATTAATACAATATTATTAAGTACTTAAATAAACATTTTTAAGGTAATTTTTTTTTTTTTTTTTTGAGAAATTTTTCTTCAACACGCCGCCATTTTTTATTTTTAAAAATTTTGGCAAAACACTTGGATATCAGATAGCTATTAATATGTTTAATAAAAAAAATTTGTATTTTTTATTTCAGATACGATAAATAAATATTTTCATAATAAATATTCACATAACTTTCGAACAAGAAATTTTTTAAGCTAAAAATTTGTATTTAAATAATTAATAATATTATATTAATATTGTAAAAAAACTAAGAAATTTTATCAAGTTGTTGCGCTGCAAAAAATTCTAGAAAATGCACTCATTTTTCGAGATTTCACACGGATATGACCCCTTTAATTGAATAAAATTAAATTTAATATACATATAATTGAGAAATAAAATATATTTAAATACGAGAAAAAAAAGGCGATAAATAGTTTAACAAAATACGTCATAAAATCATCAAAAAATACGCTTGTTTTTCTAGAGATATTTATCGAAGCAATTCGAGAGGAATTTAAAGGGATCCGTGTCTCCGATAATAACAATAGCCGTTTCAACAGGAAATTGCGCAAGCATTTTTTCGCCGCTTAAAATATCGCAATATCAGTTTGGGAATTAAACGCGATGTAATCAGGTGGACGCGCTGTACAGTATTGATTAACTTGCGGATAATCCTGATTACCGGCGAATACACAATTACGTCCTTTGCATCAGGTGGTGTAAATTAATTGGTGTGGCTGACGTAACGTCAGCTTGAAATTATATCAATGTTTAACTTGTCGACAATTACTCCGATAATCGTGCGCTGGGGAAAAAAAAAAAAAAGATCGACTGTAGGCTCACCGATGTGATTTGATTACGAGCTAGAGTACGGCCCGATTATTCATTATCGGGAGTGGTGTTGCGAGCTTATTCGCGACGAGTAGTCTTTAATGAGACTAAGAGAGAGCGAACTCTCGCGAATTATTTAACGAACTTGGGAGGAATTCAAACTCGGAGAAGCCAGTACGAAAAGACGATCTTATTCCGCGAATAAATCCTTCATCTCCAGAGTAGAACCTACATCGTCACTCATTTATACGGCGGTGTGTCGCGTACATATATAGCCAAGATATTGATAGTGTATGCGGGAATAAAAGTAGACTATCTTATTTCTCATTCAATGCTCTTAAGGTAGTCGGTATTCTTATCTTCACCTCGCAATCGCCTTCATCCAATCGAATTAGAAGAGGCGGACGGTGGTTGATAAACGTCCGTAGATAAGCTCGAGGATAGAGATGGAACGGCCGAGAACTGTCTTCTTCTTGTCAGTGGAAGCTTGCCCGTATCGATGACGTACGTGACACACCTTAGCCTTTCGATAATGAAACTGCGTGTTAAAATCCATCGATCTATAATACCGACCTGATATATCCCGTTTCCAACAAACGTCACGTTTGCGGTGACGTGCTAAAATTAAAGTCGTTACCTTCGAGAGAAAGAGAGAGAGAGAGAGAGAGAGAAGGAGGAGGAGTTTAAAATAGCGTATCTCGCGCGCGGATAACCAGGCGGAAAAATCAGTTATAACGACGCGTTTCCAAAGGGAAGCTTTGACCGCGTTCGATGCGTTGAATTTTCAATCTTTCAAATAGGTACATATATCCATAAGTCATGCCAAGATACGCCACGATCGCGTAATATCCCGCGCGCGTGCGCGCACATGCGGGGGATGGACAACGATTCTTCACTATCCCGGTATGTCCTTTCGAATTTACGGTAATACGTATCGCGATAGCGCGTAAATCTTCGCGGACGCGGCGATTCGCGGGAAATTGGAAAAACCGTCTGCGGCGATTGCCGATACGCCCGCGTCGTCCGTAGATGCATATTTTAATGATGCATGGAAAAGGAAAAGACTGTCAAAAAAAAAAAAAAAAAAAAAAAAAAACCGTACCCTCTGCGGCGAATTAATCGATCGCGATTGTATTCGCGCCAGATGCCTCGCGTATTTATTCACCGTCTTTACCATACATGTGTTCGTCATTTTTTATTTTTTATTCTTCCTTTGTAATACTTATAATCATATTAAAGTATTCAACAATTTTCTGTAATATTAAAATACATTTACGAAAAATACGTTTTATTTGAAAAATAAAAGTTTTAATTTTCTTATATAAATAATTTATTTAATATATCAAAGAATTATTTTTTAATTGTTCTACTAAACAGAATGTTGTACTTTTTTTTATTTATTTATAATCATTCGAGTCGAGGGGAATTCAATTGCAAGATTGCTCAATATTATTTGCATTTTTATTGCTGAATATAATTAAATATTATTAATAATCTTTTATTTCTGAGTATTATTTAAATTCACAAAAAAAACATAAATGTTTATTATGCGTTAATTTTCAATGTTTCAATTTTATTTTAAATACTCACTTATTTTCACACAAATGATTATCCTTTTTTTTAACGAAATCACTCAAATATATCGCCGTGTCTTTTTCTCAAAACAAGGCGTTCCCCGCGTAAAACTAAACGAGAGACTTACGTAATGACAACATGCTAGAAGTTGCGCGCAGTAGTTTAGAAGTAAACTGTCGGAGCGGCAGTAAATTATGAACGAGCTAAGTAACACTCGTCGCCTGTTGGCAGCCGAAATTTATCGATCTGATCATTTACATTCGTGCCAGTTGATGCTACTGTGAATCACCGATGAAGCACATATCCTCCCACGCCATTCCGAATCGGGTTATTGTCGATGCAGTATGCTCCAGTTAATCGATAACTGCGCAAACCGTGTTCAGAGAGCATTCCTAATGTATCCATTGTCTTTGAACAGATGTATCTATCCACCCCCATCCCCCTGTTCCGTCTCCTCCCTCCACCATTCTCAAGCTCATCTTCTTCTTTGTCTATCCGCCCACCTCCATTCTCCACCTTCTCTTGTTGTCTATATCGCTTCGGAAGGCAGCTCGATGGGGTAATTCAGGAGCTGGTGTGCAGGATGCTGCTTTTGCCTAATTTCCCCGTGTCAGTTTATTATACGCGCGTACGTACGTACAGGCACACGCGTGATGCGTAGCGCGCAACCGTAATACGGCTCGACGCTGTCTAAGTTCCGCGGGAGCACGATTAATCCCGCGGTTATCAAGAGAGGAACCGTGAAATCATCAACGCGACGCGCCGTCGAAGTTTCCCGCCCGTATTGGCGGAAAGAGCGATAGAGGGACAGATGCGACCGGCGCAATCGTCACGTCGACAAACTTTAGTCGGGCTGCCTTGATCCCGCGATTAAATGTGTATCGAGGTTCGTTTATATG
The DNA here is from genome assembly GCA_038406275.1 of Cataglyphis albicans. Lineage (NCBI taxonomy): Eukaryota > Metazoa > Arthropoda > Insecta > Hymenoptera > Formicidae > Cataglyphis > Cataglyphis albicans. The sequence goes on along the minus strand of JBCAUJ010000014.1, from coordinate 5,907,999 downwards.
AACTTCCAAAGCCAGCCTTCCTCCTGGCCGGTTCAAAGGGACTCTCTCGCTATCGGCGATCTCTATCTTATTAGTTTTGCCAAGCGAGGCAGACCGGAAGAGAGTTTTTCCTAACGGAATTATACTTCAGATCGACGACTCTCGTCGTCGAGGTAAGTGATGGTGGACATGAACCAAGTCCGGATTTTCGGAATAGATAGATTAGATAAGATGGGTGAATGGTCTCCTGTACAAGTGTCATGTCCGTGTGCGTGGAAAATTTAATATTGAAGGAATATAAATATGTCACTTCGCGTGAGCTCAATTAAATCGATGCGCGCCTTAACATCGTCAATCCCAAACGAGTATTTTGAAAGATCTCGGTTGAGGAGGAGCGAATGCTTCACATCGCTTAAAGTATACACATCGACGTTCACGATTCTCTTCCTGTCCTACCAGACAGTACGTATTTCTTGGCCGGGTGCCAATTTGTAAAATGCACGACCGAGACACGTCTCTCGGATTCCTAGTTCTGAAGACAGCTTCCCCGGGGTGAATTATTCAAACTAATGGAATCACTCGCAATCGAAGAGTGCCACGAAGTACTTTCGGAGATAGCGACTATATATGGATGAAGAGGGAGGGGAGGGGAGGGGGGGGGATGAGTCTCTTCCGACGCGGCTACGGCGCACGGGAGGGTGACACTGAATATTAATTATTGGCTGGCAGCTGATCGGACATAAGGCACGGAGGTATTCGATTAATCTCGATCTCGTGGAAGCTTAATCGAGTCTCCGGCGCCGGTGCAGGCGGGATATAGGCGAGGGGAGGGGGGGGGGGAGAGCGAGAGAGTTCGAGGGGGGGAGAGGAGGTAGTACGCGACGGGAAAGGTCCCAAGTTGGGAACTTATGTTCCGCAGCGTGTGGCAAAGTTGTCGCGCGCAATCTCGAGATTGCGGAGGCGAAACGCGGGAGGAAAGTGGAGGAGAGCACGGTTGGAGAAGAAAGAAACAAGAAAGGAGAAGGAAGAGGAGAGGGGGAGGAAGAAAGGGTTCGCTCTGACGAAGCGAACGGGAGAAAGGGATGAACGACAGAGAGAGAGAGAGAGAGGGGGGGGGAGAGGGGGCGAAGAAATCGGGCGCGATGGAGGTCTATCCGAAGGTACGCGCGACTAAATGAAAGGAATGTAAATCATAAAAAGTTACGAGCTTTTAAATCTCCTACAAGGTGGTGCACGTTCGCTTTAATTACCTTACATCTCTCATTCCTTCCCCGGGGCCTCCGTCGACGGAATGGGCGACGCGGCCTCAACCCCCACCGAGAAGAAGAGAACTTCCTTCTCCCCCTCCCCCGCCCCCTCCCTCCCGTTCTTACTTACGCTTGCTCTCATTTGCATTCCTCGAAAACGGATATCTCCCGGTCCTTCTCGAGTTACTCTCTCTCTCTCTCTCTCTCTCTCTCTTTCTCTTTACCTTCTTCTTTTCTCGTACGCCGAGTGGCAGTGCAAACTCTCCGCCGCGAATAGATCACCTTCCGGACCGTACGCTCTTGGGGATAATTAGCTACGTGGCCGTGGCGCACTCACGTTCTGATATGCGGCGTATACCGTGAAGAAGGAGAGAAAGTATGGGACGGTAAGGAGGACGGCAAGATGAAGAGAGAGTGAGAGAGAGAGAGAGAGAGAGAGAGGGGATGAGACAAAGTGAGAGCTGGAAAAACCATACGTACACGTTGCACGGTCGTTATTAACGTCACCGCCAAGGGATTTGCTCGCAAATGCTGTTCCGCAAAGATATGCAATCTTACCAGGAAGAATGGGGCTAGGGGTGGGAAGACGTGGAGGATTGCTTTCTAAGTGATTGTGAGATAAGTGGAGCCGCTCTCCTTTTCGCCCTACTCGAGCGACCTTAACTCCATAAGGACGATGAACTATATCGCGATGCTGTATATCGACCGCTTTCTGCGGATTTAGACCTCGCCGACGAGTGTCCTCCCCCCCTCCCCCACCCTTTTCTTTCCACCAGAAATTCATTATATCACACGTTGGCATATATTTATATCATTTGTAATGCGAATGAGACTTGTCGGAGAAATGCTTCAAATTTTCCAAGATATATTTATACTTTCTTGAATATTCATGACAATCAGATTCGGAAGGTAACTATTTACGTCATACTGTTATTAAGGTCAATGAGGGGCCAGATCGATAAACTATGTCTAATAATAACGATTTACGTTACGGACAAACATCAAAATAGCGAGGTTAAGTAATTATATTTACCGAGCGTATTCGAGCAGTAAATTCATTATGAAATCCCTCCTACCCGTTTCCTACCCCGTAGAGCCCTAGGGAGAGAAATGCAACCCTTGTTTATGTTACGAGCGATGTTCGGGAGGATCATATAGTCGCGCACCAATCGAGTGTCTTCAAAATTTCACGGCGTCACAGTGCTTACTCGAGAACTTGTCGAAAAGTTATTTGCACTGTCTATCCTTGGCAAGGGATTGTAAATTGGACCGAATATGTAGTCTTTCGTGGCTGTTAATATATCGAATGCTCCGAAAGTTTCCTACAGCGCGTTGTCACCATGACTTTTGCCTTGAAGAATCATTATATTATATTTCTTTCGACAGAAAATTCCGCGTATCGAATTTTCACTCATAACATTCTCCAATTAAGATTGAGAATTTTCTTTGATAAATAATTAATTTGTTTTTAATTACTTTATTAGCATCACAAAGTACATAATTTAGACTACTTTTTGTGTGATTTAAAAAATATTAATATTTATAGCTACAATAGCCAATAGTGTGAGTCACTTTAAAGCTCTGAAGCAATAAAACATTTTCTTAAAATATGAGACAATAGCTTCAGTTGCACGTATGGATTTGAATAAGAAAATCATTTCTTACAAAATGGCAGTCTTTTGAAGAAAAAGGTATCAAAATTAGTGAGACATTGATCTCTGTTTTTTAACATTAAAAAAAAAAAACAAATTATTTAATCAAAAATTCCATACGTGCAACTGAAGTTATTGTCTTATATTTTAAGAAAAGGTTTGATTTTTTTGTTTAAGAGCTTTCGTTGCTCCGTTACGAACGCACCCTATTTTTTAAGATTATTTCACAATATAGGCTATTGTAGCTAGAAATATTAATATTTTTTTGCGAAAATTTTACATAAGGTAATTCCATCTATGTACTTTGTGATGTTAATAACGTGATTAAAAAAAAAAAACGTGGTTAAAAATAGCCTTTTTTTCAGCAGTTACACTGATTTCTCCCCTTAACGTGTATTGAAATAATCGCTTTATGCTTGTTAAAAAGTTAAATTGAAAGAGAAGGAATGGCCAAAGGAGCGCTTAATTATTATTTACGTATACATAAAAATATTAGAATGACATATGGATGCAGAAATTGCAGTTAGGCTACAAATGTGGATGCTTTCGTCCCGGGAGAATACATATCTAACCAATCGTGTGTCGTGACTACTCGTAGATATGCAAGACACGCGGATGCGACAGAGTAATATATAAAGGGTTGTAATACGTTACGGAAAGGGAAGGACGAGCTCGGTGGATGGATGGGACATGCATCATGGGGTGACAGCCGGAACAAATGGAATCTGTACCAGCAATCCTCCCCGGCATAAACTGCTTATGTATTGGAATCTGCCGGATGACACCCGGAGCGTTGATCTAATAATACATTTTAAATAATAGAATCCCTCCCCGAGTTATTTCTAGTTTCCACTATTATTATCGCTAATTATTTTCAGTCTAAAGGACAAAAGATTTACCGAGGGAGAATCCGAGGGGCTGATTTTCCGAGGTATTTCGCCGCCAAGGGGATGAAAGGGGACGCTGAAGTAACGCTATTCCGCGAAGGAAGGTAGGGCGCAAAATCGACTTAACGAACAAAATTGGAAGAGTATAGAGTGACCGAGTACGACCGAGCATTTGAAATAACGAAATCAAAGCGCATCTCCGGACTGGGGATGACCTCGTTTCCGGATCTGTTTCCGGATCTAGGTTAGACGACGGTATTTCGAAGCTTCGAGGAGAGCTCGGGTTGTCGGTTGGCCTCTGTATATTATTCAAGCGTCTTCTACCTCCTTTGGCACCGTGTTGTATACTCTAGTCGATTCTGACCTCAGGGTCCCTTATACGAGGCGAGCGATTCGAGAGACAGAGAGAGAGAGAGAGAGAGAGAGAAACATCATAATAAAGGATTCGTCCCAAAAGACTGGCACCGACTCAAAAATCGATGCGACGAGAAAATCGTGAAATTTTTCTCGCCTTCTTCTCGACTGTTACTCGTTTAAGATCACGTTAAGGGTGCAAGATTGCATTTGCAATTTTCCAAGAAGCTGTTCCCTTCAAGCCCTCTGCAACCTGCACTGATTATTCAAATAGATGTTTGTTTATACGTTGTTGATGTTTAGGCGCTCGACAGAAATTTATGAACTTCAATTTAACTTCCAACTGATAGTTTCGTACTTTGCGCGTGATTAATTAGCATATTCATCGCTACTACATTTCGCCTTATACTTTTGCACTTTTGGAATAAAGGAGGAAAAAGGATACTCTTATTTCTCATCATAAGTAAAGGAATTTTCAGGATACGTTCAGCTTGCACGGCCAATATTTTTTATCTCGTTTGATTTTTCGTTGGAAAATATTAATTATAAAATAACAAAGAAAGTAAAGTTAATAGTGATAAAAAATAAAACGTGAAAAATAACTAATAAAATACAAATAAGTGTATCTTGAAAACACAGTTCAGGGAATTCACTTGCAGATTAAACATCCGAGTAAAACGCCACGAATAAGCGTATCTACGCGTTTGTTTTCCATTTTCCCATTGTATTAAGAATTTCGTTCATTTCCGCCTTCCACCCCTCCCCCCCGTCCCCACCTCCTTGGAAAACTTTACAACTTTTACTCCTCTTTTAAAAGGTCCATGGAAGGATTATCTCGAAACGAGCCGCCGAGCGCACGTATTCGTATTTCGTGCATCTGGACGCGCAAGGAAAATGGGAGGGGGTGGGGGAGAGCGGGGGAGGGGGATGGGAAGGGAGTGGGACAGGGGGACACATCAAACAATCGTCGCGAATTAGCGACGACAGAATCCGCGACAATGGGACGAGGAACGACGCGCAAAAAAAAAAAAAAAAAAAAAAAAAGGGATGGAAAAAAATATGTAACTTGTTGACACCGGATGATCCCGCCGGGCCGGAATACGATTATGTAGTCAAATGAGATTGTGGCATATGCATGAACCCCCGGTCCCCCAGGGTCTCCCTTCTCATGCTCCCTTTCCCTCCCCCCCCCCGCCTCCTCCCCCTTCACCCCCGCTGCTGTTCCCTCCGCGATTTTCTCCCCTTCTCCCCTTCCGTCGCGCGTCCGCATTTTATTCTCCCCGCTCGCTCGTTCTCTTATGACCTCTCACATTTGTCCGGTAATTCTCATAGTAAAGTCGAGAAACTAGTTCTCTCGCTTGTTTTACACAGCGTATAGGGCTTATCGTTTAAATAATTTGACGACGTGCGTGTTATAAAAGTATCAACGATAATTTAAATAACGATTCGTATAATGTTGAAGAGATGTGAAAAATTCATTGTAGAAGAGAGATGAAGATAACGTGAAGAAATAGGATCGCTAGAAATCCCTAGGAACGTGGCTCACGTTCTGTTTCATCGTTTTTATCGAAAGGAACGAAAGGAAATAAAAGCTGTAAGACGGTTAAAATTCAGGCAACGGATTCTTAGTAGTTGGCGAGGAAATATCTCGACATGCCTCGATAAGGGTTTGAGAGCGCTGGAATTTACGGTAAAATTTACTTGCTTCTTCTTCGGTTAAAGGTCCCTATATCGGTGCACGGGAAGAGATGCACTTGTCGAGATACACGTGCACAAAGATGTACCATGCTCGTGTCATCTCTTAACGACGCACTGAGATCCCATTATGACGGTGATGATCTAAGCTCGAGTCATCCTCTCTCTTCCCCCCCCCCTCCCCACCTCTCCTGCTTTCGGCAGCATCATCTCCACCAAGTTTCATCGTAAGTGGTTTGGACTGATAGCTGGCTGTTCGTGGACTTCGTCACGATATCGGTTAAAGGGGAAACTCTCCTTTCGTCGGATGGGTAATCTACGGTAATTTCCGTTGAACAGGGTGTCCGAAATATCGGCTACGTTCTTTCCATCACGAATTTTGCGTTGTATGTCTTTTTTTTCTTCGGAAAAATTTCTTCACTATTTCTTCAACAGCGAGCATCCCTCCTATCCACGAGGATCCCAAATTAAATTCCGTTTAACGGTTAAGCGGTTCGATATCTTCTCGCTCGAAGCAATCCTATTCCCGGAATACTTTTCTGATACGCGATAACGTCGCCGCCCGATCGATCCTCTAATCCTGGCACCGGCGTTTCCGTTACATCCTATTTCACTGGATTTACCTATCGTCGCGACGGACGACACACGTCGTCGCTTCGGAAGACAATTTCGGGATCTTGTGTTACTCCGTTTACTATTCGATCATTGGTAATGTCCAGATCATGTGGAATCACGCGCGTTTTCCGCCAAATGGGATTTCCCTCCTGCATCCGGACATCAGGGGAATCCGCGTGCTCTCCTCGAGGCACCGTTACCAGGAACAAAGGTAAACTATGATTTATAAGACGTGGCACGAACGTGAACGCTTACAATGGTATTCGCGGATGGAGACCAAAAGAGAGAGAGAGAGAAAGAGAAAATGTGTTGGAACGAAAGGGGTGCGGATATTCAGGAGGGGGATCAGACGGGCGTTATATACGGGTTGAACGAGTGGCGGGGAAAAAGAGAGAGAGAGAGAGAGAGAGAGATGCGAGAGGGGAAGGGGGTTGTCGTATGGCGGTTTCATTACAGTGATGTATCATTACGTCAGACGTGCGCCCCTAACGTCGTACCCCGCTTTCTCCCGCCGTATATATCTCTCCCGCGTTATTTTATATTTATACGCCAGGCGTAATTCATAGGGTTTCGGGAATGCCTGCTTATAATGCGACGCGCTGCGGAATATGCGAATATTGTTAGTGCATACGCCGATGTATGCGCTTTCGTCGACGGCGAAGGTCGACGGTGTAACCGAAAGGTATAGAGATACGAGTTGCAAAATAATCATAAAATTCAGAGATAAGCGATTCTCTATGCATTTCAGGAAAAAAAGACAAATTATATATATATATAGTGTAAAAAAAGAGCTCTGAATAATTTTTTTTTTTTTTTTTTTTTTGGAAGAAGTCAAAACCACAGATTATTTTAAATTTTTGCCTCATCTTGTATTCTCTCTCCTGCGAATTCTCTTCATCTATTATACAATGTCCCTTATTTTCGTTTAGGACAGTTTACGTTTGAACAGACGTATTTATGAAAGGTATCGAAATAATTTCGTGAGTTCACGTGGAAGGCAACACGATTCTCGCCGAGATCTTATGAAATTTGTAACGACGAGATTAATTTTATTAGCGAGTACACGACACGAAGGAGAAGCTGAGGAGATGTAAAGTCTAAGTCGAGTATGGAAGAATCGATTTCGGATGCTCTCGCGACCAGGTCCTACGTCATGGTCTTATTCGGGAGCGATATATCTGGGAAAGGTTGAAAGGTCGAGGTGAGTTTGGGCCACGACGCAGTACAAGACCGTGCCATTTGCCAAACGCGCCGGTAAATCATCTCTGCGCAATTGTCTTTAGAATCTCGCAGCTGTGTATGTGTTCGATACACACACGCGCGCGCGCGCAAGAGAATCTTTTTGTATTTTTTAATAAATATATTTATCGCGATAATTTTGATCCTGGAAAAAGCAAATTGGCTTAAATTTGGCTTAAATTTAAGATGCATCACATGTCCCAAACGATTTCGTACCTCATAAATTTTCATGTTAATTTGGATATGTTAAATATGAGACTAATACTATTTTAATATTCCAATATAAACTGAATGCAAATTTCATGGTAGTTCGAAATAAATTTTGTGTAAAGCAAACTTATTTTTAACGATAAAATTAACTTGGAAAGAAAATTATTGATCGTCTGCAGTCACTCTCATTCCTATTATAGAATATAATCCACATTTTTTTCTGTAATTTTTTATTAGTTTTTAATGAATTAAACCAATGAATCCTGTCACTAATAATACAGAACGTATCTATTGAATAAAATTAAAAATACGTGCACATTGTGTTATTTTACACTTTTTTCAGTTGTTTAAATAATTTAACATTCGAATTCAACTAACACAACAGAAATAATTAATACATAAATATATTAAATATTTAACACAACAATTTTTACCGAAATATTTTTTAACAGGAAATATAAATCATATTTTATGAATCAATATGATCAACAGATAATTTAAATTATTATAAATGAGATTATTATAAAAGATGATTATAAATGATTTTATTTAATATTATTTTTAATATTTAATATTATTTTATAATAATGTTAGAGTAATGAAGATATTCAATTTTCATTGGCAACACTTTGTCGCATGAACGTTTATTTATAAGAGCGCTTTTTATCACGCGATATAATGGACCAATTAATACAATTAATGAAGAGAGAGACAGAGAGTGAGAGAGAGAGAGAGTGCTCTGTACGGACGACGATCCTTACGCGCTCGAGGATCGGAACTCGGGATTTCCGGCCTTTGTCCGCAGTAATGCCGGTAATTTTGGGAATTTCGCCGGCGCCGGAGCATTTACGGGAAGGAACGAGAACTTGGCGATGGAGTCTGGCCCGACGACGATTTAGACGGCGGTCGCATTATCTAACGGAGCGAGTCCAAAGTCTTTGGAAGGCCCGAGAAGACGATTCAGCCTGCCAATGGCCTCCCCCGTCCGTGGGATTTCCTTTTCCGCTCGTGCTCTTAGTGTCCATTGGCCAATTGGCCGCTATCACTCCGGCGATCGATGGAATCGATGATGCGCGTCGCGCAACGCGAGACGAGATGGCATCCAATTTCTCGCGCACCGCGAGCTTCCGAACCATGACCTCTCCCGTGAGTCATCCACGCTCCGCGTCGTTCGCTAAATTTCGTTCATTCCCTCATAAGCTTCTCGCGATTATTAGGAAAGAAAAAAAAAAAAAAAAAAAAAAAAAAAAAAAAAAAAAAAAAAAAAAAAACACCCTTCTCCACCCCCCCCTTTTTCCCCCCCACCC
>JBCAUJ010000014.1:5863956-5891432 GCA_038406275.1 Cataglyphis albicans | reverse complement strand
GACATGAACAAGTACATATATATATATATATGTATGAAGAGTGAAAGAGAGAAAGAGAGAAATCGTGGGGAAAGAAAGTGGAGGGACGAGATCGTGAAATGGAGGACGAGGGTGGAGAAACGGCTCACGTAGGGGTGAAAAAGGAACGTGGGGGACAGGGAGATGTCCCCCGTAATGAGAACGGGAGTCCTTTGCCCCGACACTCGCCTCTTCGACACTCTTCCTGTATAAAATTAAGTATCGGAACGTGCCCGGCCCGGGCGTCTCTATCTCCGGACTAAACATCATCACGGCTGATCGTTATTAATAAGGTCGGAGCGGACAGGACTATGCGCAATTCTGCATAAACGTCGGTCGGAATATCGATTAGGTTTCGGATACAGCAACGAACGGCCGGTTAAGGAATATTGTTACATAATTTTAGGCATACGTCAACATACTGACATATTAATTAAAATCTGATAGAATATTTTGTCTTTGTTTCTTCGAAAGAAATATAATTTTATTACTAATATAATAATATATTTATATATTTTAATTAATATAATATAATACTATAATAATATTAATATTATTAAATAATGTAATAATAATATTATTAAATAATGTATAATAGTGTAATAATATTAATATATTAATATTAATATTAATAATTATATTAACATAATTAATAATAATATAATAATAATATAATAATATATTATAATATTTATTATGAAATTAATCTACTAGAAAACTACTATAATTAATCTACCAAAAATATAATTAATTTATAACACGCAATTACAGAAAGAAATAAACAATTATCTATTAGTCCCTACTGTCATTGTTATCTTTACGTAATTTGCGAGCCGTTTAATGAAAAGTACGAGGGGGCCGATAAAATTCGCGTAGACACGCATACTCGCTTTCGGTCCGCACAATACTACGGATTATCTCGAAATCGAAAGATCTCGCGCAAGACGGGATATGATCCCTTGGTGTGTAACTTGAAGCCTGGCGCGTGAGCTCGCGCCACGATCAGCACGTAGACAGCCGCTTAATCCATTTAATCCGGCTTACGAGAATACGGCTGGTTATCGTGACTGCCTCCTCGCATTACTTATGCCACTATCGGCTGCCTCAAAATCGGTTACCGCGGGCGCACGCCTCTGGTGAGTGACGTGGCAACAAACGGGATGAATTCCCAGCCCTTCTGCCAGAATCTTGAAACATAACCTATAATGAACGTCGTTAAAATGACTCGTCGAGTCTTGCGATTAAGGTAGAATATTATCATCTCGGCTAGGAGCTTAGTTGGATAATAATTTTATTCAACTGTCAAAATATTTCTTAAAAATTCTCCCCAACGTCAAACTACTTCTGACGAATGTCGGCGCGCTATCAATTTGCCAAAGAGAAAGTGGAGCCTGAATTTGACACGTAGTCCAAGTGTGAAAGGATACCCAACGCTTTGGAGACATCCTGTACACACCGGCTTTTAACGTTGACTTTACACGTTCGCACATTTTCGGATTCGCATCATCCGTCACATAGTGACACGCAGGATTTTCGCTCGCCCGGAATGACCGCGCGCCCTATCTTCGCTTTCTTTCCCAAGGGGCATTCTCCAAACGCTTTAGGGCACGATTTGCCAAACACTCGCGACAAATTTACTTGGTCGCTGACCAGGAAAAAAGGAAAAATCAATGGAGCTTGATAACGCGCGACAAGTTCAGGTGTCAACAAATTTAGAGTTTCGCAAACGCGTAAAAATACACTAGCATGCACAGGTTATATTAATAGAATTATCAAAATATTAATATTATTTATAGGAAAGAAATTTAAAATCATATTTATTCGAATATAATGTATAATATAATTTTATAAGCATATAATAAATAATGAATTTAAAAAAAAAAGGAAAAGTATTATATGTAATAATAAATAAATAATAATAGAATAATTATAGTATAATATAATACAATAATATAATATAATTATACTATATTATTATGTATATATTATTATATATATATAATAATTATTATATAATTATTAGAAATGCTTGTATCATTATTGTTGTAATTAATATTGAATTTATTTCATTGAATATTTTTTCTTTGATCATAAAATAAGAGAAAAATTGCTTATTTACATAATATAATATGATTATAATTATAAATAAGAGAGAAGAATTATACATTAAAATTTAGAAACTCTAATACATTTTAAAGACTGAATGGTTGCATTGCAAGTGCTGTTATGCTTACGTAAAGATTATTTTCTTCAGCGATCTGAAGTCTGCCTACGAGCAGCTTTCTCTACTTATGTATGCATATATGTAATTAAATTAAAATAATGAAAAATAATAATTTAAAGCAGCTTGGTAGTCGACATGTGCAGATAATATCTGACTACTGTAATTAATAACAATTTTTCTTAAAGTCCTTTAGATGAAATATAATAGAAATTAGATGCATGTGACGGCAATTAAAGATCTTAACTTTCCGAACGGTTAATTGCAAATCGGCTTTTAGAGTCGCATTGAGTATCGAGCTTAAGCGAACGACTTCCTAGACATCCAAGCGACATAATGGATGCGTACGAGAGTCCGGCCAGTCACTAGAATTATAATGAGCTATGCGAAATAGTTTTCCGCGCACTTAGACACGTTCCTATAGACACGGTCATGCTTAAATACTTAAGTTACGACACGTTTTAACACTCAGGTCAGCGATGTGCTCTAAGTATCTACATAAAAGCATACGCTACAGTATCTATGTGTGTGTGTGTTTAATAAGCTCATATGCTTCTTCGATAAATCGTAGGATTCATATCCGTAAATTCGAATTCGCAGCTTCGTTCAACGTTAATGCGAGAAGCAAAAACTTAAACAATCGCGAGGACGTCTGGAATCATTAAGGATTATTCGCCAAATTTTTGTGCATTCGCGCGAGGAAGACTCGCCTTTAGCTTTTCGTAATTTTGTTGGCGGGAGGCGCTTTTTCTTCCTCGTCGCTATACGGAAACTTGGTAAAGAACATACTTCTCTCTTTAATCATTAGTTCGCACGACTAATAGCACCGCTCGTTATTATTTCCAAGAATATCCGGTCCTCTTAGACTCGCGGATCGTCTTCTCACGACCCAGATTAAGGGATGCGTTTAAAGCCGACGTAAGGGAAGTCAAGAGACCACCGCCGTTGGTGCCGTTGTTGAAAGAGAGAGAGGAGAGAGGAATTTCTACACTTTTTAATTATGCCACCAGCAGTTTTCGCGTGGCTTTTATAATCATATAGCGGACGCCAGGAACGAAGAATATTTTGCACCGTACGATGTTTATCTTTTTAAAGGCGCTGTTTTATGCGAGAGAAATTTTACTCGATATTTTACTTCAACCTTCGTAGAAATAAAGAAATAACTACCGGGTAGTAAGATCATGATTTAGCTTAATGTTACTTCTTCAAATAATTGCTCTTCGTCGATAAATACTAAAGTGTGATAAATTACTTTTTTTTGTCGATAGTAAATAGGAGAATAATTTTCTATGGCAACCGTATATATTGTATATTTTTATATATTTTTTATGGGATAGGGGAGGGAGGAAATTTGACGATTGGTATTATAGTCTTTTTTTTTATTTAAATAGACCTCTTAGAAACAGTATATTTATCGTTTTTTTTTTTTTTTTGTTATGTATTTTTATTTTTATTATATAATTTTTTTTTATTTATACTTTTTGTTATCAATATATTCAATGTATATATATTCATATTATATAAAATTAATGAATACATTTAATTATAAATAATATGTATTTTATTATACTTAATAAAACTGTCATTAAAATTATTATTAAATTAATATAAATATATTTACGTATAAATATCCGATTTTTATCGACTCTTGTCAATCACTGAGATTTTATATCGAAAATATTTCTCGCGTCTTCTTAAATTATTATGTTCTCCCGCGAAAGAGACAGCGAAATCGGGGAGAAATTTAATTGTCCCACGTATCGAAGAATATTATCGTTAACGCGTTCGATTAATCGGTCGTATCGTCCCGGATAATCGAATCTCGCTTCTCGCCGCCCTCCTCGACAACGCGCGCGTGCATCTCGTACGCCGCATCCGAGCAGTAATTCACGTACATCGATCGCGAGGGCGGCTGCACTCGGATATGCACTGGAAAGATGCGGCTGGCGCGCATTGCGGGAAACGCGAACGCCCGGGCGAACATGTGCAAGATAATCCGAAACTGTTCCCGATGGTGCCGTCTTAACCCAATTTCACCCCCTTGTCTATCTTCTCGCGCCGGACCGATTATTCACCCATCCCCCCCTCCCCCTCGATTGCGCACGCGCGCGTATCTCCCCTCGCGTTATCCACCACGCTATCCCCATATCGGACCGAACTGGAATTAGAGCCAGACTAGACCCCAGACCCAGAGCAGACCGACGTACGAAACCGACGGACGGTGCGCGGATAATTCGCAGTGCGAATATAACTCCTGCTTTCCAGGTAGTAGCAGGTAACCGGTTGCGGCCTCGGCGTTGCGGTTTTTACGCTTAAAGTCTACCGTAACTACCTACCGGGGCGAGACTCCCCACCGGTTAGCCGCTTAATAACCGACCATCCTCTCTCCCCCCCCTCCCCTCCCCCCCAGCTCCCATAGCGCCCGAGATGAATTGGGATTTTCTCGCGGAGGCAAAGACTTTCAAGCGGAAAGATACGACCTGGAGTCGTCCGCGTTTACGTTTCAAATTTAAAAGCTGGCGATAATGGTATAATATAGTTATATAAGTGGATGAAATATTTTTTTTTTTTTTTTTTTTTAATGCTTGAAGAGATCTCTTTCAAGGATGGAAATATCTCGGAGATAAATGCGCGTTGTTTCTTCAAGCTTCTTTCGTTTCCTACAATTTTAATTCGTAACTTTAGACAATATTTTTGCTTAATTAGAAAATTTAGATTAAATTTATCATATAGTTATAAATACTATAAATAATAATTATAATTTTTTATATTTACATTTCACTATTTTATTATTTATTTTATTATTTATTTATTATTTACTTTATATTATTTTATTCTATTATTTTTTTATTTTACATTATTGTTATTATTATTTATTTATTTTATTTTATTTTATTATTTATTATTTTATTATTTGTTTTATTATTTATTTATTATTTACTTTATATTATTTTATTCTATTATTTTTTTATTTTATATTATTGTTATTATTATTTATTTATTATTTATATATTTATATATATTTATTTATATTATTATTTATATTATTATATTTATATTATATTCATATCATATTTATATTTATATTATATTTGCATTTTTTTATATTTATATTTTTCTGCTTAGATGTTTTCCAACTACGTGTTTTTTTTTTCTCAATTTAATGCATTTGAAGGATTTTATTACATGTGTATTCTGGATTGTTGTTTTCCCGCGCGTTGTCAATTCGTTTAAAATTTCTCAGATTGTCCTCTTCCATCGGCTATACCTATAAAGGGAACGAGATTGCTCCGTTAACGATATCGTCGCCCGATTGCATGTCGCTTAATTCAGTTAATAGATTTGAAACTCCAAAGATTTGAGGATAGCGCGGATAGTTGCGCCGCGGTTACATAAACTTTCACAGTTGTTACGGCTAAGTGTGATATAAGGAACGAGGCGTTATTAGGCAGTTATGGCTCCCCATAGATGCATACCGGGCGTGTTCGCGCGAACCGAGATACCGTGCAGTTGCGCTCTTATAACGTCGCCCGTGTACGTTAATAACGATTCGGATCCGAGAGTGGACTACACCGAATCGCACTCGCATTATGAACTTTACATCGAATATCGAATATCGCCACTTTTATCCCGAAGAAATGGCCGTGTATTATCGGAGAACTGTCATGCTCCCTTATTTCGATACTCCGAATGGCTAATTCAAAGCCGTTTCTATTTGTTTGACACGTGTCATATGAGGGAATGGTGGTTACTTTTGTCGAATATCTCGCGAATAACGTCTGAAAATTGTATCAGGCATTTTGTTCGTTTTCCGTTTTACGATAATTCATCATCGCGCGGTCACGTCATTTTTTCATCTTCCCGTTAAAAAATAGAAAATCGTATCGATGTTTGCCATGGCTAAGGATCACTAACCGTGCGGATCTGTCGGGTTAAATAATTCAGGCGCCAACGAAACTTTTCTACACCGGATCTCTTCCCTCCGCAGTCGCTTTTCGGACTTTCGCCGCGTTATCGGACGCCCGCGGCTATCCTCGCACACCCGAGTATTTTCCAAGTACTTTGGCAAAACTTTGGCAAAAATAATTTACCTTCCATCGTATTTAGATAACGCGATTATCGATCGTAGCTGAGAAATAAGACACGACAAACAACAATTCTAATTTCGTTCGATGTTTCCACATTTTCAACAGTCACTTTATAGTAATATATTATACAAATGACGGGGCGAGCACATAGAAAAAAAAAAAAAGTAATGTAGATAAGCGATCCGGTAATGACAGCTCGTAAATGACGGATACATTTCGAATGCGAAAAAGGGTTTATTATGGAACTTCAGAAATGTTCGTTGTCAAGCTAGGCACATATCGACTAGCGCGCTGTTAATCTTAAGCATTGACAGTTCGCGGCATGACAAATGCTCGAATATTTCCTGGCGGAAATTTGAATTTTTGTTAATGCCCTCCGTCCGTTAAAGAGCTCATCGTCACTTTAGAATTGCGATACATACATAAAAATATTATATATTTTATATACAGTAAATATTTAAAATATTATATATTATACATATATTTCATATTTAAATATTATATATTAAATATTAAATATTATATATTGTATATAAATATTATATTTCGTGGAAAAGCAGCAGTTTTGTATTAACGAGGCGCCGACCGGATCTATCCCGCGCTTCTCTCTCGCTCGCAGATATTACATAATTACGTTAAATCGTGGGCCCTTGTAGTTTCGCGGAAAAGTCGCGCGCAGATTATTTTTGTTGACCGTAGTAGAGACGCTCGCGGAGTTTTTTTCAGCCGACTCGTATAAACGGAAAGTCGAGCTTTGTCGTAATTAAGGTAATTACCGAGCTCTCGTCCGAGTCCGAGCAGCTTAAAATATCTTTGTATCTACTTTATGTACAACCACTGTGATGATTATTATGGGAACAAATCGCGTTATCCATGACAGTTGAAACGTCCTTCTATATGAATACATATAGATCCGCACTCCACCTAATTGCATCAATTTTGATTTTATATAATATATTATATAATATATATTTATATATTTATAATATATATTTTATATAATATATGTATTGTTATGTACATGTGTGTTATGTAACGTATAAAATAATTTAATTTGATATTTAAATTTTAATTTATTCCTTAAATATTTCGAAATATTTTATTATATTTAAATCATTAAAAAATTAATATAATGAAATTTAAATTATAAACGATTATTTAAATATCATTAATTTATAGCAGGATATATATATTATAATAATAATAATAATTAATATATTAATAATTTTATTAATCATTTTTTTTTTAACAAAAAGAGAGAGAGAGAGAGATAATCGTGATCGCAATTTATGTGAAATGATAGGGTAATATTAATGAGCCGAAAATAAGCAGCGATATAGTTGATTATTTGCTAAAAAATTGCGAGCAAATAATCGCCATCGGGCAAAATCCTCGTTTACGAATGAAGAAATTATGAGAATCGATCGCGCGGTAATTTAGCTCGCTCATCATATTCTCCCTTTCTTTTTCACAAATGATAACGTTGCGGAACGAAACGGAACGAATCGACAATCGTTTTATCGGAATTACATATTTATGGACTTGACGAACATAATTCGTTCGGCAAATAATATTATTTATCAATTAGAGCCTCTCTCCCTCTATCTCTCTTCCTCTTTCTATCTCGCTCATTAAAGGTGAGAGCGTTTAAAAAATGTTCCTTTCCGCGCGATCTCGCGCTTCGATCAATTCCGCTTAGAATCTAACGAGTCGAAAGAAAGAGAGAGAGAGAGAGAGAGAGGGGGGGGGAGGGAGAGGGAAAGAGAAAAACGCTCTTCAAGTTTTTCCGCGCAACGTTTTACTTTTAACAGCAGGAGTATATGACGCGTGCGCTTGCTGTAACGCTCGCGAGCGTTTAATCGTAATTAATTATGGCACTCCGGCGACTCCCGTTGCCGACTACCATCTCCGGTTTATCGCGCGATGCGTGAAAATCCCGGTACACGTTCCGTCCAGATACGCGCGTTTTTCCCGCGCGTCGGATAAATCGTTATTTTTATCGTCGGCCGTACCAATAACGGCCCCCTCCCTCCCTCTCTCTCTCTCTCTCTCTCTCCCCCCCTCCGCCCCCTCCCCCGGAAACTACTTACCGTTGCCGGATCGGCGGCGGCAGCAGCAGCAGCAGCAGCAGTACCTCTCACTCCCTCCCCTCTCCCTCTATCCCTTCCTTCTATCTCTCTGTCTCTCTCTCTCTCTCCCTCCCTGGCTACGCTACGGTAATTGCTAAAGTTTATCTTGGCGTAGACAGCAAAAATTAATTACAGCGAGATAACTCGATGTTTACGCCTCGGCATTGCCTTACCTACCTACTTCGCTAGTTTCTTCTTGTACACGCATTATAATCTTCGGGGCCCCGTTAAAACTATCGACCCGCCCCCCCCCCCTCTCTCCCTCCCTCCGTCGTTGGTGAATTCCCCGCGTGTGCGTTACGTTTTAAGGATAATTCTATTCAATTGGCGGTGACGTTGAATCACACGCTCGTGGGAGGGCGGCGGAGAAGGGGAAGAGGAAGGGGGAGGGGGAGGGGGATGAAAATTAAATAGTAAAGGCGCGGAATATGCACTGCTTCTTGAATATTGTATACCGTGTCGTTATTTATTTTTGCCTCTCCGTTGAGTTGAGACGGCGAGGCGCAATTTATTATCCGGCAAGTGTAGTTGCGCGTAGAGTTTAAAGTTAGCACGCATTCTCAAGTAGCTTTTTAATCAATTGGAGATCTCTCTCGCGATGAGCGCAGCCGTGGGGAGTCTATATACGCAAATATAAATTAATTGAAGGATTTAGGACGAAGAAGAGAAGAAAAGAAAAGAAAAAAAAAAGAAATAAACGATTGACGTCAAGTGGTCAGGATGTCGGGGTTGTGGGGAAGCAATATATCACATTTCCGGCTATTGTCGCGAATGCTCTCCGCGGGATCGTGATTCAATTCGACGTTTCCATTCGGCGCGGCCAATCTTTCAACTCTAATCCCCGATTATCACGAGACCGTTCTTTAACCGCAACAAAAAAAAAAGAAAAAAAAAAAAAAGGTTAATTACGTTCCGTACTTCGCTCCTAACTTACTCGCTGTCTGTTATCGATCCCCCGCCACCGTCACTATTTCCCGCGCCGCGTAGCGAAAAAAGCTCTCCCCGAACGCGGGAAAAATTTCATTCGCTTCGTGGAGTAAACGGCAGTTATCTCGTCGTGGACCAATTAAATTAAGTATGGCTTAGCCGTTTCCTTCTTTTCCCTTTTTCTTTTTTTTCGCCTTTACTTATTCCACGTGCGGCTATTCTAACTCCGACCGCGTTTATATACGCGGAGAGGGTGGGAGGGGGGGGGGGGAGGGGGCGCGACTACGGTTTTCTCTGAAAGTATCCTTCGATAATCATATTTAAAAATGCGAGGGGCGGGGAGGGGGGAGGATGTTTGCGTATGTGTTTGTACGTGTTTTGTTTATTTCTTGCCCTCCGTGTAATTTACGAAACTCGGAAAAATGTTTTGTTCGAATCTTTCTTACTTTTGTGTGTCTCGTTGTCTTTTTTTTTTTCTTTTTATTTTAAAATAATCTTTAATATAGCGGGCGGCTTTTCGCTCGCGATAAGCCGAGGCTGCTAGAATTTTCAGTCACCGCAATCCTCGGTCTCTGAACATGCCGGTTATAATCCTTTCGAGGCTGTCATCGTTGACCCTTTTTTCGCGCTTTTTCTCGCTGCCGCAGCCATTGTCACCCCCGTTATCCCCGGTATCTCCGCACAAATAAACGCCGGGCACGGTTTTACGTGTCGCTGGCAAAAAGATGGCGCGTGCCGGCGTCAAGCTTAATCACGCAACTCGTTGAAATGTCCCCATCTTTGACATAACATCCTTCGAATTGTTATTATATCTTTAACGCATCTGACGTTTCGCGTATCGTGTCGCGCGGAATGGAAATAACGCCTCCGGGGAATTTTTCCATCCTTGCGATAATGTGTAAAGGTACTTAAGGCGAAAAAACTTGTCTCGTTTGTTTTCTCGTACTCGTAGTTTATTAGAAACCATCGAGACGGCTTGTTTCAATTAAATTGTCATTAGAGGGCAAAGATCGTCTAATTGCATTTATGCTGATAAATGTTATATTAATTTACTGTTATTCTGGAATCTGTCAAACAGATTATTTTCGATGCTAATGATTATTAAAGCGTAAAAATTTGTAAGATTTGAGAGATAAAAAAAACATTGTTATCAACAAACTGTCACTTTAAATGCGTTTATCATTTAATCCGATTAAAATATTTTTTTACACCATATGTTTTTATAATGTAATGCTGATTATATTTAGAAAGATGAACATAATATTCATAAAGTGTTTTATAATTTAGAGAACTTTATGTTAGAAAGAATTTGTAATTATTATCAATTAAATTCATCTGACAGACAGTAACTGTAATAAAAAGATACTTATTGTTTTATTGTTATATAAACAAATTTCCTTTTATAATATAATATGAAGGTAAACTAATCTCGATTGTAATACATGTGTGTAAAGTGTGTTAAATTAAATTTGAGATTCTATCTACCCTCCAATCTCAGAAATAATTTTAATTCGGACAATTGAAATGACAGGTATCGATAATCCATTGTTTTAAATTATTCCGTAGTTAGTCGTAGTTCTACATTTCCATTTCATTATCGTTGTTAATAAAAAGTAACGCCAGTGTTTGACAAATGCCAATTTATTAATGATTATTTGCCTATATAAATAATTGCCTATGTAAACACTAAAGATAATATTGCATAAGTAAATTAAAACAGGCAAAAATAGATGAAACTTGTCATAAATTTATTGGATTTCTTTGCTTTATTTTCTCCTTTCCAATCTTTTATATCTCTAACTCATTTTTCTTTTTAAATTTATTTTGAATCATTACGTCAATTTTCATTATATTTATGCATTTCAAACAATTTCAAAAAATTTCCACAAAATTTGTCCAAAAATAATAATAGTTACTACAAATGATGGAAAATGTCATCAGTCTGTCATCATTTATCCGACGACGTGGTTTGATTTCCGCGAGAAACGCACAGTCGCCTTCTCCCCCTCCCGCACATTTTCCGCCATCGCGAATTTCCTTACGCGATCGACCATCCGCCCGTTCGCGACGCTAGTTTTCCGAGGCCGGTTCCAGCGAGTTTCGACGTCGCTTTGCGCTTATTAACTATTCGTTAGCGTAGCACGGCTACGTACTCGTACCCTCATTAGCGAGCATGGGCGGCATACAGGCGTGCGGTGGCGAATTACCGAGTGCTCTCGCAGCTGTAATGTAAATTGCATGAAAACTGCAACTGCCAGAGCGCGAGCGGGGGCTCCCTCCCCTTCACTCCCCTCCTCCCTCCTCCCACCCCCTCCGCCGCCCGCCACACTTTGTCTCGCCGAGTTGTGCAACGGCAGCGGATGCTGCCGCATCCCGATGCGGCGCGATGTAACGCGAAATGCAAGAATTTACGCACAAGATAATCCCCTTTGACAATATATCTTCCGGACAGGCGCGCGACGGTTAACGTTAATGCAAACAATTTTCATTCAAAAACGGGGGATTGCGAAGTATAACGCACGAGGTCGCTGAGATATTTAGAGATTCAAATTTGCCCTCGAAACTGGAGCAAATCGATCAAAGGTAAATTTCTTTTTATTTTATTTTATTATTTTTATTTAATTATTTTTTTTTTTTTTTTCAAGAATGATATAAAATGGCTTGAGCGGATTCATTAATAATAGTTGGATTGAAAGTAGTTTTGCGGGAGAATGTATTTTATTATATATATATATTATTGCGTTAATTACGCGCGTGCCCATAAATATGGAACGCGCGCGGGGGTAATGACGATGTCTCCGAAATCCCGACAATAAACATGGCGAACATTTCAATCGCCGTTGGTTCAATACATCGTATCTTTGATTGTTACAAGAGTAAATAGAGTATTTCGCGTATTTTGCGAACGGGCAGTAGCAGCCTCCAGTTAACCCGTTTTCCCACGAGGATTGTCAGACGGCGGGTGGCGAGGAGGGGTGTGGTGGGGCGGGAGGGAAGGGGGTGCGAGGGAAGCAAAAGCGATGGGGGAGGGAATCCGGGGCTGTCGCGAACGCGTAACGGGAAGATAATAAAACGTATGAAATTTACTTCTTTATTATTTCTTCGCCTATTAATACTCTGACACACTGACAAACCGTGTAAAATTCAGTCGTTGCACTTTCGCGGCCGCGAAACTCGATAACGGTATAAACCGCGCTAACGTCAATACCGATTCCGATACACGTCGGCGGATCCGCGGCCTCATCCCTGCTGAGCTAAAAGCGCGGACGTTAACCCGATCGTCGATAAAACTGTCACGAATCTACCTCTCCGACCTTTGCCTTCTATGAAATTAATAAGAGTCTCCTCCCATTCTCCCGAATGCTTAATAGACGAGTCCGGCCGATCGTTTATTCATTATTATTATGCTCCCCCGATAATTTCTCTCGATTGGTGATTCGGCGATTTTTTTTTTGTAAATAGATTATAATCGCACGTTAATAAAATTGCAGTCCCAAGCGGGAAGGGATGTAATAATAGATAATTTATAACGGCAGATTATTTTGTTATAATAAATTATTCAGGTATTGTATTATATATATATATTTTTTTTTCTCCCTAATAAAATAATGCAATTTTAATAATATCCAGAATACGAACCTTTCCACTGATAATGATGGTATTATAATTTTGTTGTATATATTATTCAATTTTATCTGCCGATACGCGAAGTTCTGTCACGTATTTTCCAAAAATAACGAGCCACGCTCTGCGCGCGAGCATCGCATTTACGCGGTAAAATAATCTCGAGCAGCAAGATTATTCAATGGCATGAGGGAATCCTCTCTCTCTCTCTCTCTCTCTCTCTTTTGAGTGTCGGCGCGCCTTATTCTTTCGAATCTCCGCTTCAACTAACCCGTTTAACTTTTAACCCGGGAGAGGAGATGAAGAAGGATAACTGAGGGCTTGAGCAGGCCCGAAGAAGAGACTTAAAGGCGGGATTGCGCGCATCCTTCGGCGGGAAAAGAGAGATCGTGCCCAAGAGAGACGTCGAGCCCTCGAGCTTATTTAGGTTCTCCCGCCATTCGTCCTACCTGCTTCTTCTTTTTTTTTTTTTTTTTTTTTTTTTTTCCACCGAGGCACGCAACGTCGTTCGCAGATTCGAAGCCTTTTGCGTATCGACCGACAGTAAATCTTGACCCGGCGCTTTCCAAACCTTTCGAAACCTCCTCGAACGAGAACTCTCGCCATTGGGAGATCCGCGTAGATTTAGGATGTGCGGATGTATGTATTTTTTACGATTCGACTTTACCTCCCCATCTAAAAGTTTTACGCTCGCGAATCTATCTCATTTTCTCAACTTTATTACGAAATTATGTATTTGTACAGAAATCTGTAAAAGGGAGGGTTATCAGGATATTACACGTGTGTATGATAAACATGTATTGTCATAATTGTTATAAATAAATTTGTACAAAATATGATCGGACACAAACTCCATCGACGGCTTATATTCTCTATGCAGTGTAGCTGCACATTTTGTAATGTTGAAGCGGCGTAATTAACGGCATAATTAATTTAGCACGAACTAATGAGACAATATAATAATTTTCCATTAACAAAATTTATATAATTACTTATTATAAAGGCCATTAAATAATCATGGATGTTTATTTCATATTTTTTATCTGTCGGAGAACTGTCAAAGAATCATTACTCTTGATTCTATCTACATGTCATACTATTTTCTCGCGATCCTATTGATTCCCCGTAACTTTAATGAAATGCAAATAATTAATAAACGACTTATCTAGGCTTTCGAAGCTGCTTTAAAAATATCAAAGATTCGTTTCTCCGGAAAATTCGCGATAAAATCGATTTCAATTTTCTTCGAAAAATATCTATCGCAATCTGCACGAAGCGAGTGTCTGAATTTTATAAAGTGACAATAAAGGTGCCGGTTGTTCAATCGGAGTATTATTAGACACTACCTAATACCTACATGACGATGAACCGGTTAGGATGATGGATTGACGTGAGGAGGCTTTCTCTATGTTTCCCCAAAGTATATATTCTGTAATCCACATGTTACCGCACATCATCAGTGTACTCGCGATCCAATCAGCTGATCAGCTGCGCGTACCTATATTAACGCTCAAACGTTTCTCTCGCGTCTCTTCATATATACAGATACATAATACAAATACGAGAGGAGAAAATAAAAGGTCAAGAGGTTGAAATTTCCCCTTCATCGGCCAAGCATGGCCACCGCAGTCACGTTCGAGCTGGAATTGTGTACATACATGTCTACAAACGTACGCGTGTGTAGGGTACATAAGGTGACGGTTATCAATGTATACGCGAATGTGTGTGTGTGTGTATGTGTGTGTGTGAGTGTACAGGCTGCAGTGGCAGCGGTTAACCTACCTGGTGGGGCGTGAATAGAGTATGTGCCATGGAAGCTACACGATGTCGGACAGCACCTCTTGCTCGCCGACAAGAAGACGGAAGAGGGTCGGACGGGGCGTTGAGGAGAAAAAGGGGAGGGTGAGAAGCGGCGGGGGATAGACGATGAAGTCCGGGGCTACTTCGACGAGTCACTTCGCACGCGTATACCGTACGTAGGATCCTCGGCCCCGAGTCGTGGCACGACCCGCGATTTCCTTTGTGCGCCGGGTCATGACGAAGAAACGCGAGTTACTCGGAAGAATCGTATTATCGGGGAGGCACTTCGGGGCCCCCCCTCTTTCACGTACATGCGTCGCGAAACTTATTTAACGATCGCGGCAAACAATCGCGCGAGAGAGTTTTGAGAGCGAAAAATCAAGAGATAAACTCGCAAAGGGTACGCCGAAAAAATTTTGGCGTAGAAAATTTAAGTGTTGCAGTTTGTAAAAGAAAGAATATAATTTAGAGAAACACCTCGAGACGCTGATATAAAGAATTTTAATAAATTAAAATAAAAAAGATTAATTCTCGATTATATAACTGATTATTTTAATGTTTCACAAATTATAATTAGTATAAATAAAATACTGAGATAAATAAAATAAACTAAAAAAATAATTTAATTTTTATTATATAAATACACAAAAATGTGAAGATAAAGAATATAGACATTTTTAAAAAATCTGTTTTTTTTTTTTATTACATTAAGAAGGATTTGGAAATTTATGAAGAAAAATCTTTAATCAAAAATTTTGTCATCTAAAATAACATTTTTGAAAATATAATTCCTGAAATAAAATAAGAATATTAATATGAAATTGTTCTCCTAAACTATCTTAATAATTACACGCGCGATTTTCATGTCAACTGAATTTGAATTATGCAAATCAGGAAGATTATTAAATTCTTTCTGAAAATATAAATCTTCTTTCTCATTCTAACCAACGTCAGATATTAAATTACCTTGTCATTAACGTAATAGCGAAATAATATATTACGTTTGTATTTTTTTTTTTTTTTTTCATAAAAAAAATCTATTACGACAGACGAAAGTAATTTAATCTGTGGCAGGCGGTTAGTGTACGTTGTAGTAATCTTGTTCATGTAATGAAGCTTTATATTTCCGAAATGTTTCTTCGCGAATAGCGGCGTCGTTTACACGCCGGTGGGCTTGTAGCGATACAATTTGCGTGTTTTACCGGCTTCGCGTTGCACGATGGAAATTTACCCTTGAAAAATGCCAGCGGAATTTCGTCCGTAACGAAACGCGTTGTATCAAGCGCGGTGCACCGCATTACGATGTATTTCGGTTGAGCGGAATTCAAAAAGATACGAGATAAAAAAGGCCGCGAAGAGACAGACAGACAGAGAGAGAGAGAGAGAGAGAATGAGCGAATGAGCAAGCGGTATTTTTCTGCGCTATCGCGTCAAGCTTAAGCGATTCAAAAATGCTTATTCAATTACAAAAATTCTCTGCGATTTATCGCGATCTTTAAGTGAAACGAATTTCGAAATATTTGATAGTTATATGTATCTCCTGGGAAAAAAAAAAAAATTGCAAATAAATTTTTATTATTATTATTATTTTTAGATTTATATTATGTCGGACGAATAATTTATTGATCTGTTTCTTATTTATATTTGGAGATTGGAAATTTATATATAGATATTTTATATGATAAGGCAATCTTACGTTAAACGAGAAAATGATTTCATCGATTATATCTTTTTCTCGCGATATGTGTTTTATTCTTAAAATCTTCGATCGTGGAATGTAGGTCGACGAGGGCACGATTTGAGGTCAGTCACGTTTTTGTTCCTAATATACTCGTTCGATATAAATTATTAATAGAAATTTCTTCCTTTTCTTCTGCCCCATGTCGGAAAGAAAGAATTATTGAATATCGGTGCATCATATAAAATCGAAAGAGCATCCGCACATGCTCGACGAGAGAACCCAAATCGTATATTAAATATAAAGGGTGAATTTTTTTAATCTCAACAGGCAAATATTTCAGAAATATGTAATTTTCCAAAAATTTTTTCAAATAAAAGTTGTATGGTCTAGAAGGGGATGTATAATGATGACCTTGATTTGACCTTGAAAGGTCTGACCTTAAGGTAAGATGAAGGCCAACTTAATTTTTTCAATATTATTTATTACATTTTTAGATTAAGCGAATTTAAATGAACATTTTTGGCATCTCAATGATTTTTATAGTATCAAAATACAAATGTCAAAAATTTTAAGGAACAAAACAATGTATTTTTTTTTTTAAACAGAACAAGAAAAATAAAAAATTTTAAACGTTTTTTTAATTTTATGCCTATGTCAAATATTTGCTAGTTAAAATTAAAAGGACTCACCCTGTATATATAATTAATAATGAAAGTCTGATTAAAAAATTATGCATTAATCTGCGAACGCCTGTGGTTGTTTAATTTGTCTCGTTGCAATATACATATATATGCGAGCTTATAATTTTATAATAAATACATATAATTAATTCTACGTCGAGTGACGAATCACAAGAGTCGTGAATCGTAACGAGAGCTTAGCGAATTGCTTTCGCTTCATCCGAAAATCTATCACAGATGCAGGTGACAACGCGCACGTAGTCCCCGAGTCCGTAGACATCGCATAGAGAGAGAGAGAGAGAGAGAGAGAGAGAGAGAGAGAGAGAGAGAGAGAGAGAGCTGCGGTCGACGTAAAAACTCCCACGTGACGCGTAAAATGCCCGCAGAGAACATCCGGCGAGAGCGGATATTTCCGGATGCTGCTCGCGACCGATTGCAATCGGCGAACTGAGAGTGACCTCTGCTTTATATTCCGGATCGCGAAGCGCTGATGCAAGCCTCCGGTATCTTTGCATCCCTTCTCCCATTTCGGACAATCCTGAACCCCACCCTCCCTCCTCCCCCTCCCCCATTTCCTATCTCTCACCTCCGCTTGTTCGCTCGTCAGTGACCAAACGTAAATCTTGATGCTTGGAAGCTCCTCTCTCTTTCTCTCTCTCTCTCTCTCTTTCTCTCTCTCTCTCTCTCTCTCTCTCTCTCTCTCTCTCTCTCTCTCTCTCTTTCTCGTCCCGGCCGTTTTATTCGCGCGCTGAAGCGAGCTGTGCCGGGCATCACGAAAGGACAGCTGAATCAGACGCTGTTATAGCCAGCTGTAAACGTCTTGTTGCAGCTGCAACGCGGAAACGCGCGGTGTCAGTCGGCAGAAGCTCTAGGGAGGGAAGAGAGGAAACGACGGGATGCGCTTTCTCTCTCTCTCTCTCTCTCTCTCTCTCTCTCTATTGTGCACAGCCTGTCGACGCGAAAGCGGATTCGTGAGAGTGCTTCGCGTTCGAGCTTCCGTCGTGAGAATTCGCGCCGGCTGCCGCCGCCCGGTGGAAGTTTCGCTCCCGGGAACGTAAAATTAATCGAGCGAACGAGGCAGCGCGAAAGAAGCCCTCCCATATCGATCGCGAAGGGCGCAAGAATTCGGCCCCGCGGTTTTAAACAGCAGCCGGCGGCGGGAGGCCTCCGAGGTCTCTCCGCGATCGGCCAAGCTCGTTAGCCGATGCGGCGAATTAATTGTTCGCGCGCGCGAAAAATTCACATTACGCTGAGGAAAAAAAAAAAAAAAAAATAATAATAATAAAAGCGAGGGGGAGAAGGAAAACAAGGGAGAAATGAACGCGGGAAACATTTGCGAGACGCGATTCGCCGCGCATAATTACGAGCGTACGACACGAGTCGCGGCCACGGTGGATGGAAGGAAATGAAAGCGCTAGGGGAGAGGAAAACTCGTCTACCGGAATTATTGCGGGGTGGGAGGGGGTGGAAACGTGCGCGACCTAAACGAGGCTCGTGAAAACGCGGATACGCGACGGGATGGAAGGGGAGTGGACAGGGGAGGTGAAGGAAGGGAGAGAAGAAGGAAGGCAACTGGCGGGAGAGAGAAGGGAGGAATAATAATATCCGAGACCCGCACGAATCCCCGAACAATTAGCCGTGCCACTTGAGAGAGGACAAACGGCTTAAATCTAATAATAGGCCATCGTCTTCTTTATTCCCGTCGTCCGGTAACGCGTCGCGTTTCTCCGTACGTTGTTTCCTCGAGTTGTTTTAGGTCGTATAAAGGAAGACGAGGAGGATGGGACAAAGTGCCTCTTTTTTTTTTTTTTTTTTTCTGACCGCCGGTATACGAAGGGCTGTATTCCCTTTTATACGTTTTCCGTCTGCACCAATATTTCGTACCTATTTAAAGTGCGAGAAAGTAAAAACAATTGGAAAAGGGAAACGAATGTAATAACTAGATATGTATTTTCGCAGAATGCATTTTGAAAAATGCATCTCTCCTGAAACTTAACGGTTATTACGCATGATACCTCCATATTCTTTATTTATTTCTATACTCTATATTCATTTTGGCATATCACATTATTTCAAATTCGATAAATTATTACAAAATTATATTATGAAGGATACAATTTGAAATGAATTTCTTAGGCGATAAAAACCTTTGACCTTAGAGAGGGCTCTTCTTAAGCAATACCTCACTTTCGCTTCAGTTAGTTCGATCTTTCTTTACTCTTCGCGGTTACCGTTACAGTTTCGCGCTGTAACAGTTCACGCGAATTCGCCATCTTATTTGCCTTTTTCTCCCACAACAGGTTTGAAAAGAGCCTTCGGCATTCAAGCCGCTCCGACGCGCTCTTCCACCGCGCGCACTCGAAAATGCCGAATAATTATACCATTACCGCGAGTAATTACTATTAAGCGCGCAATTTACGGCGGCGCGGTAGAAGGGACGTAGTAGAAATAGCAGTCAAACGTATAATCGCAACAGCAACATTAATGATGCCGCAATAGTGCGACGCTGCGCCGGGGAAAACGATAAGAGGCTAATGAAATAAAGTCTCGCTGGATTCCTAAAGAGAGCAATTTCAGCATTAATTCGTTAATTAATTTGCACGCAATAAATATACAATTTGTACTCGCCTAATTATTTAAAATGGAATACTGAAATCTCTCTCTCTCCTTTCTTTTTTTTTTAATTTTATTCGCTTTTAATAAGTATTGAATGTATTATTTTACGGTTACATGAGATGATAACGCTGGTCGTAAATAATCTAACAATAAGCACCTTGGTTGCTCGGGCTTTTCTCTTTTGACATGAGGGAAAAGAGGCATCGGTCCGAGCCCTTTTGCACCATCCGCTGCCGGCGATGGATAATTATTACGTTATTTCGAGTAATTGCTTCTAGAACTAGATAATGCCACTCGGGCTTTGTGATAGGATTTTTTTTTAAACACACGTATAATACGCGTATATTTTCCTTGAAATATTGTACTTGTATAATATTTATTTTGTTGTTTCATTATTTTCTACGGATTGATAAAAAAATGTTTTTTTTTTTTCGTCGATAAATAAAAAATAAATAAATAAAAACATTAAAAGCGTGGAAAAAATCTTTCAGACGTGAAAAAAAATTCTGTCTTTATTTAATCGCGAGGAGAGGATTGTATTTATATTATTAAATATTATAAAAAAGAATATTTTTTAAAAATTATTTATTAATTAAATTCTTATGAGAACTGAATAAAGTATTAAGGATCAAACGCGTTTCGTGCAGGCGTGTTTCTATTAATAAGTAAAAGAGGTGCGAATCATAATACACGTGCATTCTCAGCCACCATAATTTACGCACTTTCTACTCCATTCGTCACATTACTCGGCAATGAATACGGGATGGCTATTTTTATCATTGATGCGACATGGTTGACGAGAAATACACGGTGTTGAATGGCGAGAATTCACGATATTGCCTTCGAATGCGAAGGAAACAAGGGAGCGAAACGTAAATAGAGTGTGATATCGCTCTCTGAACCTCCATTGGCGAATATAAAAACGGTAACGGTGACTCTTCGCATCGCGAGATGACGGATCCGATAATCCAGCCAGTCGGTCACCATTCAACACTGCGTGTATGTAGTTCCGGTGAAAGCTCAAAATAAATACACGCGCAATTTTTCGCAAAAGCCTTGTCGCCGAAAAAAAAAAAAAAAGAAAAAAAAAAAACCCTCCTATTACCGGACCGGACCGGCCGAATGAATCGTGGCGCGATCGAAAATCCAGTATTACCTCTCTTTTTACGTATCGTGTTTTTCGGGGAACTATTACACCGTGTATCGGCAAAAGTGACACTTTGTAACGTCACACTATGACCATCAATCGATTTTAATTTATCAAACATTGACACGATTAAAAAACATTGATAGAGTCAGTTTGTTCTTCGTCGATCCGTATAATAATTCAGGAGCGAGCGTTAAATTAACACGGTCCGTTAATGGATTATCAAAGATTTTTCCGCCTCGATACCCCGAACGCTGATCCAACGATATTAATATTAATTAGTCCACAATCCCTTGCGGGAAGTGGGGGGTGGCGTTTTGCGGTGCAACGCTTTCGCCGAGTCGTAGGTGGTGACTTCACCGGCGATATAACGTTCACCGTTCATTCGTTCGCTCATCAGGCAGGAGACGATCTTGCGTCACCATCTCCTTGCGGACAGTAAGGGAAATTAGGGGATGGTTTAACGGTGGCCACAAGCGCGGCGGCTCCGCGCCCTGAGCGATCAGGGATTAGCTGGTCGAGGCAGCTCCCGGTGACGTTAGGGCAGTTGGAAAGAGAGACGGCAAACCAGTCCCAAAACCATAGTGCCAGCCAACTAATTACCATGGCACGGGCCACCGGCAGGTGGTTCAACTATATGGTTACATGCAGACACGAACACACACCAGGCGCGCGTGCACGCGCTGGCTTCCCTCTTCGTGATCGTTACGACAACCCGGCTCGCGAGCTAAAGCCATCCCAGAGTCCTTTAGCAGTCTTCTAACGCACTCGCCTGTCGGTGCATTCATTTCCGTTAGATGAATTTCGTATGCATGGCAGACACTGCCTCTCTCTCTCTCTTTCTCTCGCAGTTCCTAACGTCTTTGAAGTCGTCGACGAGCCGCGGATTTATACGCTGTTGTCGTTCGATGAAACGAGTGACGTATGACCGTTTATTCGAGTCTAATTGATCTCAAATAATTTTGACACAATCGAAAATGTAATTATGTATTTATCCGATAAGGTAAGATGGTATGGGTTTCCGACACGCTGCGATAAAAACTCGGCGCCGGGAGGCTGGGGGAGGGGGGGGTGAAGTAGGAGGGGCGGAGGTGGAGGCAGATGAAAGAGATTATCGGCGTTTATTCGGAAAACTCGACGAATGACTGCAACAGCGCTAATTACCTGGCTCCAAGTGCTCCTCGGTCTCTGACACGCAAGCTTTTCCTCAAAAGATGTTTACGCCGCGAGAGAGGAGGCTTTAATCGAGTTGAAGAGACGAGTCGAGTAACCCAATTAAATCTCTCTTCCGTTTACTCCCATGTTATCTCTTCCGCTCCCACCCTACGCAATACTGAAACGTCATCTCCCTTCGTCCCTTTCGCCACTTTTACTATTTTTTTTCTTTTTTTTTTTTTGTGCCCCTTTCCCCAACCTTCTTCAGCGTCCTCGTAACCGCCACGCGATGTTCGCGGCGCGTGCATAAATGTCACTTGTTTCCGCACTCCCGCATTTTCCGCGAGGAAAAAAGGGTTTTTCCCTTTTTTCTTTTGCGTATTTTTTCTGCCCCTCTTTATCCTTTTTTTTTTTTTTCGACCGGATTTCAGGACAGAGACGACGATTACGTAAACGAGAAACTCTTCGGTGAATTTCTTTCGCTCTCCGTTCAAGGAAATTATTTTAAAATTCGGACGTTATCGCAATTGTTCGCGTAGGAAAAACCGCGACGGAATTAAAAAGAAATAATAAAAAAAAAAGAAATTTTAGCATACACGATATTTCGAGCCTCAGAACATATTCAATTATTTTTTGAAAAATTGCAACCCGAACGTTCCGAGTTGCAAGAATTCTTTTTGAAACATTTGAAGTGACATTTAAACAAAATCAGGTGTGAATTTGACCGAAAAAAGAACTATTTCGTTTTAATTTCTAAGTGAGACAAAATGTTTTTGCTCTCTTTTTCGAATTTCTTCTCTCTAAATAAAAATAGCAATTTAAAGAGAAACTATTTTTATGTCTCCTCTTTTATCCTCATCATAACTCACGTGCTAATGAATGTTACCACATATATGTTGCCGTCCATATTTGCATGTGAGGCAGTAATGACTCACTCGCTCAGCTTTCCTTCCATCTGCATTATTTTTCGTTGTCACAGTGCCGAGTCACCAAATGGAATGCATTAATACGAAATATTTATATTTGGTAACGAAGTGTTCTACGCGCGTAATACTCTTGACAGTATAAATAATAGTAATATGTTGATTGCAGTTGAGTTTTCAAAATGTTATCAACTATATATGTTATCACATGTTATCAATATTATCGATCTGATTGATCTGATCGTCACTACACAGTTGGAAAATTTTACATATATTAAATTAAATTTATTTAAGCTTAATATATATTGTATATCCCATCAGTTTACACAAATTTTTTTTTTTTTTTTTTGTTAGTTTAACATAATATGTTAAACGATGACATCAATACTTGGTTAATATTTCAACAAAAAATAAATGCAAACTTGATGGCAATTTGAAAAAAATCTTGTGTAAAATCAATCATATTTTTAACGATAAAATTAACTCGGAAAAAAAATTAATTTTATAATTAATACAAAAATTAATATGTAAGATAAATTTTTTAACCAAAAAAACAAATTTTTCAAATATGTACGACGCCGATATTATCATTAATTTAAATTCAATGGAATATGGCTTCTTTTTCGTGATAATTCGCGCATTTTATTAAATGCATGAGAAGCGGATTAAACATCGGATCATCGTTCTCTATTGACAGTCTTTGTTCGATTTTCACCGATGTAGGATATATTTTCATTGGCCTGCCTAGCACGCGGCAGGTCTACGATGCAACATAAGCTCCAATTAACTAGCACGGCTCTACTGCGGACGCAAACTTAAGCCGGTCAAAGTTTCGCTGCACTACATCGAGCGGAAAAGATCGAATTACTAAGCGACGTGAGAGATTCGTTCAAAGTTTAGCGTTCAATTTTTTTTTAGTTCTTACTTATTTTTTAATATGTGTTTAAATTTCTTTGCATTATATCCTCTTGTTATTTGAATGCATAAATGTTTCATCTAAGAACGTAATAATATATATTTTTAATATTTTTATTAATATAATATTTATAATATTTTATATATAATGTTTTGATATAATGTTTGATTATTTCAATTAAATTATTAATATTTAATTTATTATTATTTATTATTAAATATTAATTATTAATTAAAAATCTTAAAAAATATAATGCGCAAATATTATCCTGAATAATTTGTCTTCATTTTGTGATAATTCTATGACATAACACAATGCAGCAAAAAAATAATTTTATTTCCAATTTAGGAAAGAGTGATATATTATCTCAAGAATTAAAAGAAAAATTATCACAATTTCAACGCTGTTGAAAATTCAGTTGAAAATTCATGCGATTACGAACGATTATTAATAAAATTTGTACGACCGATACGAGCGACCATATACGAGTGATCAAATTGTTCCAATGTCCACTCGCCGTGTTAAACTTACACTTTGATATTGATTTCGCAAACTGCGATATTGCGGTGGTTCAAAGTTCGAGGCGCACGCGTCGATCGCACAATTGGCGCAATTAAACGAAGATGATGAAACGCACCGAATCAGCTGCTCTTTCACGTAAAAAAATCCGCACCGCAAAAAAAGGTCGCATCCCGCGGATTTCCCTCATCTTCGCGACATCATCGCGCGAGAGAGGGAGGAGGGGGGAGGGGCGGCGGTGACGTAACTCCCTTTGAAAAGATTAGTATAGAGAGAGCGAGCTAAGCATGGTTCGCGTGGAAAGAACGTTTCGCCGCGGGCAAATAATATGCAGAATTAATCATCGCGCCGGTCACGAACGTATAATAGGTCGACGTAAATCTGGTGCGGCGCGCGCCTCGTAATCAGGTTAAGCGAGTACGAACGATTTTTTTTTCCTCGCGCCCCCAAATACGATACCAATCGGTCTTTCATTCCCACCTCCCCCTCCCACCTCTCGTCTCACTCCCCCGCATAATCATGGCGCAGTCAAAATGGGAAGGTAATATCGCCCTTATAGGGCGCCGGTTGAAGGGTCTCTTCGTAATTACTGTTAAAACGGGTATGATTACAGGAGACCCTGTTTCGTTTCTCCTTCTCTTTCTTTCTTTCTTATTTCTATACACATACATAGTTTCTTATACGTGGTATGTATATTTATGTATGTATAAGTGTCTTCTTCTTTTTATGCATATGCAGAATATTTCATCCAAGATAATATAATTTTTTTTTTTTTTTTTTACAAAAAGAAACATTTATTAAAAAATATTTTAAGATTCTCACTGGAGCCTTTCAGATGACAGATAGAATATTTCACTCAATTGCAATGAAACAACATGCATACATTCTACGTGTTTTAATTAAAATAATAACTTATATTAAATACACGTAAAAGAATTAATCATGAGAATAAATATAGAGTGTATTATTACCTTTTTTATATAAAAAAAAAAAAAAACATTTTTTTAGTTAACATTTATTATTATCATTATTTCAATAGTAGACGTTGTTTCGTAGAGCGGAAGAAAATGTTTCATTGCGAGCAATATTCTTCGTATCTGAAAAAAAATGTTTCACTCTTGCGAAAGGGGAATGATGGGCGGGAGGGGGGAAGAGGGGGAGAGGATCCCGGAGCACCTTTTCCTTTGTTCGTTCTACAAGACGTTTCTCACACACGTAAACATGTACGGCAAACATGCACCTCCTACGGAGCTTGCACACATTTTCGCACGACATGCCTTCAAGCACGAGCGCACACAAACTTCGTTTCTCTTTCCCTCTTCGTTTCCTACGTGCGAGCATTAATGCCAAGAGTAGAGGGTACGGCGATTTGTAGTCGTGCCGGAGTTAT
The DNA here is from genome assembly GCA_038406275.1 of Cataglyphis albicans. Taxonomy (NCBI): domain Eukaryota; kingdom Metazoa; phylum Arthropoda; class Insecta; order Hymenoptera; family Formicidae; genus Cataglyphis; species Cataglyphis albicans. Next base: position 5,865,598 of record JBCAUJ010000014.1, on the reverse strand, counting down.
GGCCAATAAACTACGCACGCGAATATAACAGCTCGAGTGTGCGGCGAGAGCGGGAGAGAGAGAGAGAGGGAGAGAGAGAGAGAGAGAGAGAGAGAGAGAGAGAGAAAGGGAAAAGTGGCGCGCATTAGAAAGGGGTTGAAAGGGAGCGAAAAACCGAGCGGGTCGTGCCACTCGCTGCAAATGAATATTTAATCAATCTTCTCGCGTGGATGTACCTAATTTCGAGGCGTCGCGAGGGCACGCGCGCGCCTAAGGGCCCCCGCTAAATCTCGGGCAAGTTCGTACCACGACGCCATCCCCGTCAACCCCTTCCTCCCTCTCTCTCTCTCTCTCTCTCTCTCTCTCTCTCTCTTTCTCTTCGTAAGACGAATATTTCTTGCGCGTCGGCAACGCTGACGCTGTCATCGGCCTCGAGTTACAGCGTGAGCTTTCTTGCGCACTTCCGGCCGTTTGGCTTTCTTTTCACGTCACGCGGAAAGGCAATCACGAATGCAAGGAAAAACGAGCGGTGACGACGGGATTGCCAAGTGCGTGGCTAATTCGTTGGCCTTCCAGAGTAACACATATACTTATGTATATGCAACAATAGAAAATATAATCTTGATCAAGAAATCTTGATTAAAGAAACTATATGTCTGTAACTCACAAAATTATATACGATTTATTCGTCATATTAATCATATGCATATTCTACTAATGTACTTTTTATTATAATTTAATTATAATAAAATATTTATAATAAAATATAATAAAATATTTATATTTTATTACAATTAACATATGCTTGATCACGTCCAAAAAATTTCATCAAAAAATGTCATATTTTAATTTTTATATTTTAATTCTAAATTTATTCTTATATTTTAATTTTAAATAATTTTATATTATTAGTTCTAAATTTATATTAATTCTAAATTTATTTTCTCAAAAAAAAAATATATATATATAAGATATATTATAGTTATATTATAAAATAAATTTATTTCGTAAAAAAAAATTATAATATTATAATTTTTTTTACGAAATAAATTTTTTGGAAAGCATATGTTCCTGCATTGCGAGTATAAGATATTTTAGCGCGAAAGTATTGGGAGTCGATCGCGCAGATACTTTGAATCGCTTTCCATATTTGAAATAATACGGCATTATTAAATGAAAGAATAACAATATGAAATTTCTGCAACGAGGCGCTACTGGCTAAGCTAATTACTGTTGTTGCGACGAGTTTGGCGAGTTGCCGCGACTAGACACGACGTTTCAGTGGATTATATACACGGTATGCAAAGTAATAACATTGAACTTTATAAACTCTAGCAATTCTAATTTATAGATCTTTCCCATTCGAATGATTATCCCATAGGAAGCTATTTCTCTAATCTAGTTTTTAAATTATATGTTCTAATATAATATCACGTGCTTTTTTTTTTATATTTTTATAGCGATTATTTTTTTCTAGGTTCGATATTTGTGACACACAATTTATCATCGTGTAAAATATTATTCGAAATAATATTCGTTTTCCAATAAGAAACCTCTCTCCCTCCCTCCTCCCCCTCTCTCTCTCTCTCTCTCTCTCTGTCTTTTTATAACGCGCTCATCAAAAATAACATCAAAAATTTAATTGACACTTAATTACATATAT
>JBCAUJ010000014.1:5818944-5863856 GCA_038406275.1 Cataglyphis albicans | reverse complement strand
AGGATCCCCTCTCCCTCCCCCCCCCCTCTCTCTCTCTCTCTCTCTTTTTCTTTTTAACGCGCTCACCAAAAACAACAGCAAAAACGGAATGGACACTTAATTACATATATATATATATATGAAAATCAAGATTTAATTTCAATGCAACGAGTGGGTTAATTGATATCAATGGCTCGAATATCCGGCCCATTCTATCGCCACACGCATGAATAACCGCGCAAAAATAATTCGGTGTTCGCGCGTTAGACGCGCATAAATAACGCGCGACGAGAAAATCTCATTAAAGTGTGCCATTCGACGCCTCGATTGTCGCGCAATTTCATTCGGTGTCATTACCCCCTCCCTCCCCACGCCCCCCCCCCCTCCCGCCCGCGCTCTCATATTCAGCAAAGAATACCACCGTTCCTCTCTCTCTCTCTCTCTCGGAGATGTTTTCAAGAAGTTTCATTGCGGTAATTTATCGCGCACATACATTGCGCGTTTCACTTTTACATACACATTGATTTCCTTTAATAATTCTTTAATAATCATTTTCTTTCAAATATTCAATTTCTTCGTATTTTTCTTTCTGCCTCTCTCTCTCTCTTTCTCTCTTTCTGTTGTAACGGGAAATAACGAAGAGTCGGGGGAAGTGAAAGGCCGTTAAACCCGATGATGCGTTTACAACGACAAGGAAGAAATTGTCACGCGGCCGCGTTTGCCAACGATTAAGTTATCATCTTTGTGGCATCGAGCCAGTCACTCTTCCCCTCGTCCCCTCGAGTTATTCTCAATATCCGAGCTTTCAGCTCAATCCCTTTTGTCTACCTTTTACCTACGTGGTTTTATATTTTTCGCGCATCAAATTCCTCACTCCCCCTCGCGACGACGTTTTAGCTCGGTCGTATCCTTGGGATCATTTAGGATCACCCTTCTTAGAGCGCGTAACGTCGTGAGGGCGGCAGATAATGACACAAAATTATGGAATAACAATCCGGCAAATCACAGATATTGGATCGTTCAAAATAATGCGAGATGAAACGATATGAGAGATTTTTTCTTCTCAATTTTTGAAAAATGTTTGAGAAAATAATGATCTTCGAATAATGGATTATTATAATCATAGTAAATAGACAAATGAATTCTTTTCTATTTTTATAATTATTTTTTTTTTTTTTTTTGTTCTACGAAATTATTAAAGAATGAATTATTTTAACGGTAATATTTTGTGATTTTAAATTGATATATTGATATAACCCGCAGTGAAAATAGATTATAACATTAATTTCATGATATCGGGTTCGATCAGATATGATCAAATTATCAGCGCGAAATCAGAGATATTATAAAAGGGTGTCATATATTAATTCAGCTTTCGATATTCTCGGATTTTCTCGAAGCAAATTATAAAATTGCAAAATTATAATTCTCATTACTAATGATACGAGAGCAATTAAATTTTAGTCGAACCTTATTATTTTTTCATAGAAATATTTATTTATAATTAATTAATATAAGATAAACATTTACACGCGGCAATCCAGTATAGTATGAATTAAAATTCGCCGATGTGTTTACTTTTTTAATATCATACGCACGAATGCAATTACATTTCGTCGTGTATTTAATTTTTAATTATTCCATACGAGCTCATGTTTTCACGTTGGATTTTTTATTCTTGTCTTTTAAAAATATAAATAAATTTTTATTTGCCTTTTATATGCGTGCGTGAATTTATTCAATGCGAGTGAGAAAAACGAGTATATGTTGTAAGTATAATTTCTTAATTTCTAGAATAATATTGCACCAAATATAACATCTATATAACATTTATCTATATAATATTTCAATTTTTGCATCGACTGATTTAATTAAAAAAATCTTTATTGTTCTCTCAATCAACTTCAAATTTTTTGACATTTCGTTCAACATCGCCCAAATGATCTCGCGTGTCTCGATGCAAAGAAAAAGTTTTCTTGGGGCATCATTAACGAGTTCCGACTCTTGCGCATCTTGTGCTCCGACAGGAGAGACGGAGTTGATGATAAAAAAAAAAGGAGTAACATAAAATAATAGTTTTCTCTTAATGGTGCTTAAGCAAAATGCCGGGGTGGACGTTCCGTTAACAGAGAGGCGAGTCGCGAATCTATTGTCCTGGATCTTCTTCTCCTCCCGCGTATTTCTTTTTCTTTTTTCTTTTTTTTTTTTTTTTTTTTTTTTTTCATCCGAGTATATTCAGAAATATTTGTTCCTCGGAAAAGTCGTAAATTCTTTTGCTTCGCATGCACACAAATATCGATTGTATCCGATATTCGTCACTTCATTTAAATTTATAAATTTTAAATGAAAATCAGTCGAGGACTGTTATTTCGTACAAGAATAAGTCATTCTCCGTTTTTCAAAGTTTTTCTCCGATGAAAAATAGATACGAGTAAACGAAAAGATGCATAAACGAGACAGGCAGGATTTTAAAAAATCTTTAATTTGATATGTCAAATTATTTCCGTTGGGAATTTATTTATTTAGAGATGCTTTTTGCAATATTTAAAAAAATGTCACTTTATATAAAAATATAACTGTACAATGATACAGGAATTTTAATAATTAGTTAATGATGACAGTTCTATGACGTTTAGGAAAATAAAATTTTTAACGGGACACCTTTTATACTGACTTACGATATACAATCTATGTATTTTATATCGAATTTGACGTGTATAATACAGTATTTCAAACAAGATGACGCCGTTAAAATAATATTCCTTCATATTCATCAAAGATCTTTCAACTGTCCTGCATTCGAAATGCACTAAAGGGCAAAATCTTGGCCTGCCTAAGGGGGGAGCGATGTGAAAGCGGGGGCTTGAGGCAGGTCGTCGAATCATCTTCTGAGGCGGAAGCTTGATATCGCATAATTATTGCGCGGTTCTCGCTAACGAAACCACGGGATGGTTCCTTTGAAGGCTGAAGTAATCAAAGTCTTGAGCACGGCTTACCTAATAACTCCGGAGTGAAAAGACACGAAGTCCGCGATGCTTCATTAAGCGACGGTACATTCGAAGCTTAATTAGCGTGTCGTTTCACATCGGCAAGCGACAATGGAGACACGGCATGCGTAGCTTTGAAACAAGACGTCGCAAGTTCGAGATAGGGAGAGAGAGAGAGAGATAGAATTGAATTTAAAATGGATTCTTCAGAGATCGAATGCAGTTTTCGGAGACTGGGAATTTTTATAAAAATCACCCAGATACGTAAAGTGTCATCAAAGATATTTTCGGACTAGCGAGAAGATTGAGCTTTGCGAATAAAATTAAATCCTCAGCGTCGATTGTCAAAGAGCCTCGACAATGTTGTCTTATCCGACGAGACTCTCTCGCTTTAGGATTGACTGCTGTATCGGTGCGGAGAGAGAAATCCGAAAAAAAGAAGACTCGATTGATATATATAGACAGGACGCTGGCGGCAGGGGAGAGTAAAATTTTATCGACCTATACAAGGGTACGCTGCGGGGTCGAAGGGCGGAGACGTGCGGCCACTCGTGTGTGCGGTCTGGCAAACGGAAGGGGGAGGCTTACGCGATTGAAAGCTCGCCGTGAAACGACTGGGAAAGTCTTGATACTATGCATTATGTATGGGCCTATGTAACGGCACCTGCAGCCCGACACGCGAGTCTCCCCTTCCTCACCCCTTCGCCCACCCCACGCTCCCGCCCCTCCCCCCGTTCTCGCTCTGTCGTCGTTCGTCGTGTACGCGGCCTGATCGGCAATTCCACAACACGAACGTGAACTTGCGACCCCGGACTCGAGACTCTCCTCCCCCCTCCCCCCTCACCCCCTCCCCGCCGGGTCGCAAGGCTGATCCCCGCGAAAGCTCCCCGTAGTGGAAACTTCGACCTCTATATATTTTACGCGCTCGACGCGTCCGCCGATGTAGTCGATATTTCCCTGTGGTATGTCGTCGCGTAACTTTTCTTATTGTTATTCGTCACACACACACACACACACACATGCGCGCGCCATATCTCTGCATGGGAATATCCGCTCTCTCATTAGGCGATAAGGGAAAAGTTAATTTTCCATGAAAATCGCGTTAAAAGCGTGGAAATAAAAAAGGGGGTGAAGCGTTTTCAATTTGAATATAAACAATGTAATTTGTTAAATCTTACAAAGGATAAAAGAGCCGAGAGCGTTCGCGGCATTGTAATTTCCTTCGCTTTCAAATTGCGATTCAACGTTTTATTCGAGAATTATTCGAAATAATATTTATATACGCGCGCGTTGATTTTCTCCCCCGTATAATGTATCCCGTGAAAATAAATTTGTAAACGCACTTGCCGATGCAATTTGAATTTATCCCTGGTCGAACGGTAAATAAAAATACTGTTACTGAAACGGTTGGGATTATAGTTTACGGCGAATGAGGACGACGAGGTTTTTTAACGCTCCCGTGAAATTGTAAATATTCATTTATGGTAGCAGAGGGGAGTGAAAAGTTGTGCGAGTACGGCCGAGAATAATAAGAGAGAAAGAGAGAGAGAACACGAGCCGTATACGTTCGCTCCGAACCGATGTATCGCAGATCCGTGACGTCGTTAGGTAATGCGGATTATTTACTGGTTGCCAGCGAGGGGTCGAGAAATATAGCCGAAAGGCCGGCGGTCAAATGACTAATAGATAATTTATCCATAAAGTTCTGACACGCTTAATACGCGAGCAACGGATGTTACACGCTCGCTCCAGAGCAGAAAATTGGTCAGTTTACATATACATATATATAATTTGACGTTTCACATCATCATCTTTTGGAGAATTGACAATTTTTTTTTATTGGAAAACTTGGCTTTCTATATATATATATATACGATGATGTGAAACGTCAAATTAAAAGGAATTGAGTATGTGAGAAATATTCCGGAGAAAGAGAGAGAGAGAGAGACATGTTTAAGTTAATTTTTTTTAATATTATTTTAAATATAAAAACAAATAATATATATATATATATATATATTTAAAATATTTTAAATATATTTTAAAGATATTATTTAAAAAAATTATTTACTTTAAAAAAAGAAGATATTTTTATATTTTAAATATATATAAGTTAATTATTTTAAATATAAAAATAAACAGTATATAAATTTAAAATATTCTAAATATATTTTTTAAATACTATTTTAAAAAATTATTTACTTTAAATAAAGAAGATATTTTTATATTTTAAATGTATTTAAATTAATTGTTTTAAATATAGAAAAAAATGTAGCTAAAAGAATCAGTGTTTATGTAGCTAGGATGCAGAATAGATGAAAATGCAACGTGATATTTAACATTATTAGTTGATGAATATATAATTGCGATAAGCTATTTATGAAATTAAATACAATAGCTTAGAGGAGGCTATATCGAGGAAAACGCTGATTATAACTATCGAGAATGTCGTTATTCCGAATAGATCAAATTAAAAGTCTGAGAAAGGGACTATCGAAATTTGACTGCATATATTAAAGATCCTTCAATTTAAAAAGTTAGTAGGAGGGAAATGGGAGAGACGTATTTTAAGACTCGCCGTATACTCGGCGAAATCATTTATAAAGATAGTTTTCCGTGTGTATTCCTTTTTGAAACGTTTTTCCTCCGGAAGAGGAAGAGCGAGAGAGACAGAGAGACAGAGAGACAGAGAGAGAGAGAGAGAGAGAGAGAGAGGCAGAGTGTAAAGGCCGCCATTATGCAAGCAACGTGATTCTTTTTTCTTTGTCGTTTTCGAGCCGCGAATAGTTAATCTGCCTTTACCGCTTGTTTTCATGCAAAATCATCCTTTTGTACCCCGCCACGCTTGTTTAGCTGCAATTTCCTGCCCTCCTGCGGCCACCGACCCCCCCCTCCCCCCCCTGTTCCCCCTGTTCCTTTTCTGTTCTGCTTCGGTATACTTTAATAACGTAGACGTGCTTTCCTTCTCTCCCTCCCTCCCTACCTCCTTCTCTCTCTCTCTCTCTCTCTCTCTCTCTCTTTCCTTCTATCTCGCAAAATCTGTTTGTCAATTTCACAGCAACCGCGCGTAAATCAACATCCATTAACGCCTGTCTGCCGGTCACTCCTGGCATATTTTTTTTCCCTCCCCAATCGCTTCTACGACATTTCTGAAATCGCTCCTTTTCACTAGTGTCCCTCGCACCTCACGTACAGGTACTCGATAGAGAGAATGGGAGGTGAGGGAAAGGAGATGAACCTCATTTCTCTAAAGTAACCCGGAGATGCGGGCAAGCAGGTTAATTACCATCCAGATTGACTCGAGACAACTGTAATTAAGAGGAATCTTGGGCTTTGAGGTCTTAGAAATCTAAGGGAGAGAGAAAGAAAGAGAGAGAGAGAGAGAGAGAGAAGAAGGGTGAGACAAGAGAGATAGAGGAGAAAACAACGTATAGATAGACAAATAAGGATGAGGATGATTGAGAAGAGGCGTGTTGCTAATAAGAGATAGCATGCAGAGGGAAGAGAGAGAGAGAGAGACAAGGCTAAATATGCAGAGAGATCGATGACTTATTTACATGTAATGGCTCGAACCGGATTCGATGAGGCAGCTATCGGCGAAATTAATTTGAACAATCTCGATTTCTCCCTTTCGAGACGCTAGTAATGGCATCTATTGCGAAAGAATTAATTGACGAAACGATTAAAGATTCTACTTAAGACCTCTCTATCATCTTAATCTTTCTATATTTTCACATCCAACTCGCGACGTAATACATATGCAATCATGGCGATGAATTTTTGATAAAAAATGTATGATTTGGAAATGGAAATATTTTACGATATCATATGATAAAAAAAAAATCTGATAATTATTGCAGTGAGGAAATTATAATGGAATGAAAAAAAATGATCAAATTTATATCTCCCTTTTTTTAAAAGGATTATTATTATTTTTCTCACATTCCTTTTCGCTAATCTTCTTTTTCTCAAATCGAGTGTTAAATGCGTGTGGTTGTTACTGTGAATGAAGTTAAACTTTTACGCTTTTTAATACGGACACGAAGCACTCTCCCGTGCAATCCGATTAAAGTTTTTTGCGCGCGCGCGACTCGCCTCTCGCTTGCCGTGTCCGTAAAACAGAGATGGACAAATTACAGAAGCTGCTGTTTCTATCGATTCAATCGTAGAATTTTCCTTCCATGTAGTCTAGAGAAGAATGCTAATTATTTTTCGACGACTCTTCCCTCTTTGAGATACGAAGTCGACAATTAATAAATAAGATTAGCTTACATGAGAAATAAAAATATTTATACACACAGTGCGTAGCATTGATATTTCGCGTCTCTATAATATTCGCGTAGGACAATGCAAATTTGAAATTAATTTGAATAGGCACCGCATTATTGCCACGTGCTGCATAAATTATGTCACGCCATTAACCGCGTAATTTTCACCGGGTACGATATTGTAAACCGGTTTTATCGCGATATAATCACCGATGGGATGGGTAAATAAATCGAGGCTATTCAAATCGATCTACGTAATTGCGTCGTTCGCACGCAATTATTTCCCCGTCGCGGATCGTAGAAACGCCGTCAAACAGGAGTCACCGTATCTCGAATCCTTTTCCAAGAATCGAGCGGAGAACGCACCTCGTCATGGATACGCTCGTACACAGCATTTGATCGCTAATCGATATCCGAAAACGGTAATATTTCATGTAATATCGAAAGTCTTGCCAGCCGTGCTGTTGTAAACCTTGTAATTTTATCGCGAGGATTTTATTTAAAAAAAAAAAAAAATACATCAAAATTACATTCGTAATTTTTTCTTAATATCAGATGTTGAGTTGACAAGAGGAAATTATCTGAAAGATGCTTAAATGATTTGTTTGATATTTTATGTATTATTCTTTAGACGTTACGACGTTATAAAATATATTATTATAAACATAATTATTATTAAATAATTCAATGTTATTTAATGTCACAAAATTTATGTAATATATTGTTTGAAATATTAGCTGATCCCTCTCTCTCTCTCTCTCTCTCTCTCTCTCTCTCTCTCTCTTTCCATCTTTGTTTACATTCTATTATTTTATATTCAATTTAGCATTTGGTCCATAATCAGTCATACATCGTTCATAACATCAATTTTGGAATAATCGATGAAGCGTAATCATATTACACGCAACAGTACGCAAATATATAATATAATATTATTTAAACTGAGATAAATGAGCATGGAGAGAGTCGCGTGTAGAAATATATTCTATAATAATGTCGTAGAAATAAAACGTCAAGGGAAAATAAATGCCAATTTGTTTAACCATGTGATTTACACCGTGAAGCTAATGAAGGCCCGCGGACGGTAATATTTCGCGATATCGAGGTGGCCGGATGAGAAACAAATGCTGAGAATTAATGCGGCGAGTAAGCCGCCAATGACACCGTTGCCGATACGAAACAGGCGCCACGTTTTTTTTCCGCCGATCTTTTTCCGCACGCGAGATCCCCTCGAGAAATCGCGGATATGAAAAGGACGCTGGTGAAAAAGGCACGGTACGTAGAGGCCGGGGTCTGGCGGGATTTAAAGTCGGCGAATGACAAAAGGAAAGTCACGAGGGCACCGACAACAGTCGCGTAAATAAATGAGATAATTGAAATTTATCGATGTTTCGCGAGATTTACTTTCTATTAGAAGTATATGCGTCGTATACGTGTCGTTTATCTCGATTTTTTTTATACTTTTATTTTGTTTATATTTTATTATTTTTTTTTTTTTTTATATATTTTTTATATTTTTTCGAGTTAGAAGCAGTCGCCTTAAATATAAAATGCAGCGTCTCTGGCTATATTTAATTTAATAATGTGATAATTATGTTAATTATGTCGACATGTTTAACTTAATATAGCGCATTTTTAAATCAATCTTCAATTTTATACTATGTATATAACGAATTGTATATACAAGATGTTTCCTAAGTAAGTACAAACTTGAAAAGAATATTTCTTGGCTCATTTATTAAAAAAAGATTCCGTAAACATGTATTCTAAACTGCTTTGTTTTTAAAACACAGGATGTCAAAGTTGTGCAAAGAAAATGGAAGTTTTGAAAATCTGGAAAATGTTTAAAGATATTTTATTCAAATTCGGTACGCGTAATATTAATATGGTGTTATTATATATTTTTTATTACATAGTATTTTATTTGTATTTATTATTTATTTATTTATTTTTATCAGTGCAAATATGCGAGCGTTATTTTACACAAATTTTTATAAATTGATTCGTTGAGATTCGACAGTTAAAATCGATGATCATGTTTTTAGGCTCATTGTTTGTACTGCGCAAACACGTATCTCTAAACAATTATTTGGTTATTGCACACGAAAATTGATTCCTGCTTGATGCTTCAAAATGTTTCAGTTTTGTGTTGCTGCCACTTTAGTTGGACAATAAAAATCATATTTCGAAAAATCAACGTTTGAGATAAACTAAAAAAAAAAAAAAAAATAACTTGTTTTTTATTTCTTTTTAAAATAAAAAGTGTTAAAAGAGTATCAAGTCGGTTAATTTAGCGATTAGAATCCAGGAAACGTTGATGACGTCAGTTGTCAGAGAGGCGGCAAAGAGACACGACGAGGATGTTATCTCAGGTAAAAACTCAATCGTTTAAATGTTCAAAAATAATTCCCGCGTGGACGGTTATGGAGAGTAAAAAAATTATATCCATTTTAATAACGTAATTCGAATTTTTCCGCGATAAAGCACACCGGCACTGTGTGTTTGCCACTTTAGGTATTTAATTTAATCCCCTCTGACAGTCGGCGAAAGAGAATTATTATTCCGTAGGCGCGAAAATTTCACGAGATGAGCATAAAATATTTCTGTAGGATTTGATGATGCCATTACCGAATATTGCGGCTGCATTTCGCTCGATTATGGCGTGCCGCGTGAATTTCCTCATCATTAGCATCATGTATATTAATTGAAGCTCGTAATTCATCAACCCGCAACAAATGTCCATTATCCCTCATAATTCATTCGCGTCTTCGCACACCCGGCCGCGATCTGTCAAAGGCAGCTTTTATTCGCGCGCGCGTTGCGATTGACAAAAATGTAAGATAAGAGGTCAAGGGTGACGTACAATAAGAGGAGATACCTTCGCTCGGCTATCGGATCCCCGTGTCGTCCAGCCAATTAATTCGGCTCGTCGCGACGTGAAATTTTATCAGAGACATTTACCGAGATCCGCGAGCGTTATTCTCCGCGAGACGGAGATTGCGCGTGTATTAGTCGGGATAAATTAATTTGTAACCACGAGCTTGATTAGAAGGGGAAACCAGAGACGCGGGCGAGCGAGAATCCGGCGAGATGCGACCAATAGTGTGTGACACGCAATCTGATCATTCTACGATACACTCCTCTGTCAAATCCCCCATCCACCCACACCCATCTCGCGTCCATCCCTTTCATCAAGGACGGAAGGGCCTGATTGAAGCGAGACACTCGCGTCCCGAATCTAGGTCGCCCATCAATCGCACCGCGATGTGACAAACTAACCGCGCATCCCTTTCCCATCCTCTAGGACGCGCGACTGAACATCTCTTTATTCTCCGATCATTAAATATTTTTTATTCGACTCGTCTGGTCAATGGCCGTCCGCATCACGACATCTTGCTTTTCGCGGATAAAAAGCAATATCATATTTCCTTAATCGTCCCAAATAATGCGTGCGAGAATCGCTGTCACATTTCGCGTTTTGAAATTAATATTATCAGCTGAGATGACTGACAGCTGAATAACAACTCATGATTTGGTGAATATATTTCGTATTAAATGTGATTTTGTAAATATCTCTACCAAACAATACGCACATTTATCGAAGAACATATTTTTTTATACATTCTTTTGTATTCGTTTCTTTATTTCAATTTTATTCGCTAGAAATTTTTTTTTTTTTTTTTTCAGCAAAAAATATTTTCCTAATGAATTTTGTCTGGAAATAATTGTCGCCACTTATTATTCTTTTATACGCGTTACAAAATCGGTATAATTATTACCATCAATATTAATTAATTAAAAATTCGATTATAAAATTAAATGCACCGCTTTTATATTTTCACAAACGCTGCTCTCAAAAATATAAATATATTAATAAATTAATATATATTTACGTATCACTAAAAACATTAATTTTTTTCTACTTTCAAAGTAACCGTACAATATAAACGAGCGTATATATCAATACAATCGCTCTCGCGCGCGATCTGTTTTTTTTTTTTTTTTTCATCTCCACACAAACTTTTGTCTCCGAACGACAGAAAAGCGAGTTATTACAGCTCGGGCGAGGCGAGATATGGGGCCGGTCGCTTTAACAGAAAATTGCGACTAAATCCGGGCAAAAGCCGCGATAGAAAGAGTACCGGGGTGTCCGGGCCGGCGCGGTGTGTTTAACGAGTGCGCGCCGTGTAAGAGAGAGAGTCTCCCTTTACAGAGGCCCGGGCTCTACTACGTCACGTAGTCAATAGCCCCTGGGACGCCGGTGGCACGTGACAGCGTCAACGTGTCAACCCCTTTATGCTATATTGCCGGGGCATTATGCTACTGTATTATCGAACCTTCCTACAGCGACAGCCAGCCGCTGCGTTTCGATGTAGCAGCTTATAGCTGTATGCACACATTCTCTGTACATATATGCGTGTATATGTGTGTGTGTGCGCGCGCGCGCAAAACCACTCCCCGCGTGGTCAGAATCGGAAACGGAAACGCGTCAGGAGCAGATGCAACAACACGTATCCGCGAGCGACCTGCGTCAAAGGAAGAGTGCGGTCCTATATCGGGCGACTCTTTTGAGCGATACGATTAAAAAACGCGTTGCAGCAAGCTGCATTTTGCAGCGAATTGCCGGTGACTTATAATGGCGTTTGGAGCGCGCGTAAAAACCGCGCATCTCGATCCGCGATCCGGTTCATCTTCGAGCGTTTCTCTTTCTTTCTCTCTCTCACTCGCTGATTGAATAAAGCGGGGAGGGAGGAGGATTTGGAAATTTATTTAAGTCGGTTTCGATATTTTTCATCCCCGGATGATCTCGTTTGTTGGTCGTTTATTTTGGGTGCGTCAAATCAGAGAATATTCCCACCAATTTGTCGAATAAACAATAACGCGCTAAATTAGCGATATTGATATTGGTAAATATCACTTTTCAAAAATTTCGGGCAAAAACCTAAATTGGATTGCTATGATGTTAATAAATTGTACGTGTTTACGGATTCGCAGTGGAAAACGCAATATCAGGAAATTTTTGCGCGTGTCGTGTAATTGGGATTATTTCTAGAATTTCAGTTACAGAAATATCTTTTCTTGGTAGTAACGCTCGTTAAATAAACGCATAATTAATTTAAGAAAATGTTTAAATTATTGGTTTTTTTTATCTTTAATCATTTATTAATTCTCCTATTCTTTTTTTAAATATATGCCACGAAATATTTTGTTTATATACATAAATATTATTTACAGATTTTCGTAAATGCTTAAACCTTTCGTACAATCTAATTTAATGCAACTATTTGAAAAAAAAAATATAAATCGCTTTTGCATATTATAGTTTGTATCTCCCTTGTACAATATTAATAAATTTATAATTTTTCTTAAAAAAATTATCAATTTAACATATTAAAATAAAAATATTTCTCAATTTATATTCTCAACCATATTTTCAATCGTTTTATTTCAATTTTCATTTGTCTAACATAAAATTGTCATTCCAAGGAAAGTATCGATACGGGAGTTAATCTCCGAAGAGTCGCGTGCGGCGCTAAAACGCGGTAAGAATAAAATAGAATTTTGTTCCGGAACCGGGAGCGAAATTACAGGGTATCTTATAACCGACCTTAACGGCGAGACTCGGCTTAAGCAAATAGTAGCGGGATTAAAAATTTAAGTGCGCGGAAAAAGAACCGCCGAGCATTTAATCCGGTTAGCTGAGGTGCTGCATTTTTCAGCGTGGCAAGGCGACGAAAACGATGACGATAAAACTCCGCGACAAAACGGCTCCAGAAGCCTGGGGGGAGGGGGGAGGGGGAGACAAAATTAGGCCGTGTCTGAGCTTTTTTCTTTTATTATTAACGGCTTGCGTCGGCTCGTTTCTAGCCGCCGAGCGTAATTCGTACGCGCGAAATGTACTAAAATATGCACGGTATCGCGTAATCAAGGTACGTTTAACAAATGGCTATCCTAAATCGCGCGTATGCTCGTTATATCTCGCGCGTATGCACCTGCAACATATTCCGCGCAGCCTGCACGCACGTATAAACGTCAACACCGGTCATGTTTGCGAGCACATGTATCCGGACGATGTGTATATTATAGGTGTGCGCGTGTGTGCATGTGTCGCGGGGTACACGTGGCTGTCAGTTGGCCGGCCGCCCGCGCACGTGACAGTTGACGCAAAAATTGCCGACGACACGCGTAGAGGGCACGTAGGGACTCACAGATTGCGGTAATATCGGAATCAATTCGCCATCACGCTCGCGTACATTTTAAATACCGCATTTCTGCGATACCGCGATAGCGGATCCGCGAGTCCGGCTACGAGATGGAGAGGAGCGATCTTTTAATCCGCGCGAGCGCTTATCTTTTCATGCCACGTTCTCGCATCGAAAGTTAATCGCGATCGACTGCTTGCTCGTAACGTATGCGCGATACGTTTCGCACACGGCATGTTTTATTCTTATATCCCCGCCCGAACTTATATCCATATTTGATGCGCAATGATTCCGCGAAAGCTACAAAGCCCCGAATACGATTTCGCAGGCCGCACACACGTTGAGCTAAATAATTCGCGACGAAAATAATTCTCTCCGCCGATATGTGGCGAGTTTTTTTTTCGGCAATCTCGTCTCTCGTCCGACTATTTTCACAATATTTGATATCAATTGTTAATGGACTGACTGTTAAACGCGCGCATTCGCTCCTCCTTCGCCCTCGTAAAGCGAGTATAATTATATGAATTTTTAAATCACGCGAAGAGATTATTTTGTATTTCATTCTTTTTCTCGTTACTAAAATTGTAAGCGTGATTGCTTAATACAATGTGTTGATTAAAAATATTTATTAGTGTATTATATTTAATTTTTAATTAATAAATGTTAATATTTAAAAATATTTTAAATATTAATATTAATATTTTAATATTTAAAAATATTCATTAATATATTAACACATATTTTTTAATTAAAATATATTTGTTGATGTAGGATATTTAATTTTTAATTAATAAATCTTGATATTTATTAATAAATATTTTTTAATTAAAATATTTGTTAATATATTATATATTAATTTGAGAAATCGCTGCTTATTCGTTGAAATTAAAAATTAAATAAAAATATGGAAGATGATTTCTTATAAAAAGACAACGCAGAATCTAAATCTTTCAAAACCGTCAAACCTAAATGGAGCAGTCAAATATCGCAGCTGTTGAAATTACATTTTTATTGAGTGAAATATTATGAGCTGAATCGAAGATTCATGTTTCTACGGCCGTTCTGTGCTCGCTCAATTTTAATAATGGATCTTCGACGAATCTGCGGACTCGAGCGTGCGGATCAATTTCTCGCAACCCGAACCATTTTCAGTTCGACAAAAAGATCGAGATGGAGGGTTGTCTCGTGGGAAAACTTGCCGGCGAGTTAGGGATAGTGGTTTAGGGCCGCCGGAAATCTCCCGCAGTCCCTACAGCGGCTTTCGAGCATCGGATATGTATGACGTCACTCTATCGATACGTTTTGGATCGAGGTGTCGATGTATCGGATCGAGAGATGCATCCGCGCGCGTGATTGTACCGATCCCTTCGACTACTTCCCATCCTCCTCGTATGGATATCCATGTACATTTTCCGCTATGAATTCCGACTTTGTACCTCGACTTTAGGCACTAGGATATTCCGGATATTAGACTAGATTCTTCCCGCTTCTCCTCGTGCCGTGATTTCGCTTGATATTTTGTTTCAAGGGTAAAACGAAAGTTGCGAATTGTCTGCAAAAAAAAAAATCCTTGACGAAGAAGACGTAGATCGTTTTCAAATTATGATTAAAAATGAAATATTTTACAATCTGGCTGAGAATTTTAATCTTTTTATAAAACATTAAAAAGCGACTCGTCACATTGTCAAACATAATAATTTGTACATAATTTTAGATTCTGGCAGCGCTTAAGTCATTTTATGAACGGCGTGTTTTTCTCAACTTTATTTTATGTTACTTTTGACAAAATAGTCATAATAAATGTATTTTATTTCACGCTAATATTTCTTTTATTATTTTTTTCAAATATATTATTTTCGAGAATTTTATTTATGTTATTTTTACAAAACCTTGTAATAAATTGTAATAAATACAACAAATGTTTATACAAGCTTTTTTTAGAAATATACATAATTATCTATTATTTTTAAATATTATTTTTAAGTATAATAAATATAAATAATAAATTTTAAATATTTAAATTTAAAAATGATTTGAATGACGTAATTATGTTATAATGTTAACAGGTAGCTTAAAACATATTAATAGGACACTTGAAAACATAAATCTGGCTACAATAGATACATATGTCAAAAATGACAGGTGCACGCTCGACCGAAAATCTATCTAAACCCACATCAGGATTTTAAAGAGAAGGAGAGGATTGCAAAGTTTATAGGAAAAATCACCGGCCAATTTTCTTTTATAACACGCAACGTAAAATATACTAGGGGTACATAAAATCACGTGGTACGGCATTTGATTATTGACGATCCGAAATATCGATAGCCGCGTCAGCCGAGTCGTGTGAAGCTCGCATCGAAGCTTCCTCAAAAAAAAAAAAAAAAAAAAAAGAAAAATATGATCGCGCGACGAGAATCAGACGACGCTCATAACTGCGTTCGCGCAGTTTCACGCGCGATTTGCCGAGGATAAAAAGCTCACCTCGCGAGGTGCAGTTGTCTTCATATTTTCCGGACTTTCCGGTGCGCCTGTGACATCCCGGCAAACACGGCGAATCTGTAGCGAAGGGGTGAGCGTTAATCTTCGTTTCTGGAAGGAAGTTTAGTAAGAAGTATTCCAGTTTTTCACGCTGACGTGTACGTATATGACTCCCCAGCGCGAGAACTTATAAGTTCAGAAACATAACAGCGAGAAATTATTTTGTCTCGACGGGACAACAGACTCGTTTCCGTCACGTGACATTCTGCGAGCTTATTTCACGAAAGAAATCTTCCAGTTTTCATAATACAACGTCGAATCGTATATCCAAGAATTTGTGTGATTCGATAAAAGTTAAATAATTCATTAATCAATATTTTTTTTTCCTTCAAATGGATACCTCGTATAATCCCTAACGTCATACTTTTTTGCCTCTTTTTTTTTTTTTTTATTACGACTATCGTACGTATAAGAATCGCAATGAAATCGCGATAAATCATTTTTTATATCACAATACACATCGACTTCCTTATCGCCTAACCGGCGTATATAATACACATCTATTGCCGTGCAGGATTTTAAGTCGCGCCCACGTCGCGAGATTAAGCGTTTTTTACATTCGCCGACTATTTTTCACGCTCGAATAACCTGACAAGCGATTGCCATATCCAGGGATCAGCATCGAAACGTTCGCGAGTTCGACCTTATAAAGAAGAAAGGCAAAAAGAAGAGAGGAGGGGGAGGGGGGGATGCGATGGCGGGAATGCGTGTCAGAGAGACATGAACTCTGACGGGGGAGGAAAGAAGGGTGGGGGGGGAGAGGGGGGTGAATAATGGGCCGGTACTTTGACACCCCGAGCTGCGCTACACCTGGGCGAAGGTGCGAAGAAGGGGAAAGGTAGCAGGTATGGTTAAAGAACGGAGGAGAGAGAAAGAGGATACGATTGGTGGTGGTGGTCTCGTCGTCTCGGCAGGGTCCGCGAGTCCGTGCAAGGCCGTGAGTGGCCGTCGTGGAAAGAAGAACGAGCCGACCCCGTGTGTGATTTATATTCATAACTTTAATACGAACTAACTTGCAGTCACGTCGCCGCGCGCCACCACCACCACCACCATCATCATCATCGCCCATCCGCGTAATTTATGTATTTCTCTTCGAGATCCGCGCAAGCGGCTGATGCGTCGCTTTCGAGCGCGAAATAAAATCGCATGCTATTGGAAAACTTAACACGTGTACGTCGCAAATGGTCAGACATATTTTTACGTTAGTTCAACATAATATGGATACGTTAAGTAACGACATGTTTTAATAATGTTAATATTTCGAGGCAAAATAAATGGAAACTTTATAGTAATTTGAAATGAATTTTATATAAAATCAATATATTTTTAATGAGAAAATTAAGTTGGAAAAAAAAGTTATTCACAATCTATAGTCATTCTTATTGTAGAATAAAATCAGCGCATTTTTTTTCCTGTAAATTTTAACAGATAAATTCTGTCACTAATAATATGGAAAATATTTATGATTAAAAATTAAAAATTCGTGCCCATTATATTATTTTCACACTTTTTTTTTAGTTGTTTTAACAATTTACACTTGAGTTCAAAATTAACACAAACAAACATTAAAATATTTAACACCAAAAATTTTAACCGGCATGTTTTTTTAACAAAAAAAAAAAAAAAAAAAAGAAGAACACAAATTTTCCAACAGTGTTAATATAGTTAATTGCAGCAGCTCGTCTCCGCGTCGATTTATCGGCCATTATTATCGGATTGGTTAATTTCAAATTTATTTCAAATAAAGTACTTCGATTTTGAATATGAATGGAATTCAAACGATGCAGAGCAGACTCGCCAAAGATGATGGCTTCGATCAAAAATTTAAAAGCTTAAAACTAGCAAGAATTATATCTGCAATTTGTTGAAAATGCATTGTTATTCCTTATAATATTAATAGTCAATTTAAAATTAGTTTTCAATATGTTGAATATTTTTTTAATCTCAACATGATATAATATATTAATATATCAAATTTCTTTTTTTAATGAACAAATTAAAAAGAACGTCTGATATAATGCTGCCTGTTTTAGTAACAAAATGAGAAAAATAAAACAAGAATATCCTCTTTTCTATTAAACTCTATATCAATATTTTAAAGCATTCTTAAATATTACATTAGATAATCTTCATATTTCCGGAAAAATCAACTTGAAAAATAATAATCCATAAAAAGAAGCAAGCGAAAGTAAGCCGAGTCTGTATAATGAACTTAAAAAATAATGCGTAAATAAAAGCAAGCGGAAGTAACTGGAGTCTGTATATACGCGGGGAAGTACCTACCTGCCGTGAGGTGGACGGAAGGGTCATTGGCGAATTTATACGCAAGCGACATAGAAAGAAAGTGAGGTAGGGTGAGGAGAATGAAGAGCGTACGCGACGAGTGAGGCCGGACATAAAATCTTTTATGCCGGAAGGAAGAGAGGCTCCTATACTCGCAGCCGCGCGGTGACTCTCTAGCCATCCCGTTTAATTACGGATTCTAAGGCTCTCCTTCGCCCGCCATCCGGCTCATTCCGGCTGTTCCGGCGGTTATTGCCGAGTTTTACGATTCCCTCTTTCGGCATCGTCGCCGCCGAAGGAATCGGTTTTCCGTAAATAATATCGCCATTCGATGAGCCCGCGGAAATAATAACGTCGAATTAGCCCGAAAACGACTTGCGTTTGGTTATCGCTCCCGAGACGATAATGAAAATAAAATACGACGCGCGGCGAAATAATGCCCGCCCGAAGCACGTAAATATTAATCCCGTTTCGTAGCGCGTATGCGGAGGAAGGAGACGGAAAATAGATATAATATGTAAGATATAATCAACCGGTTGTACGTCGGAATTTTCTGCCATTGTAAATACCACGGGGAGTACTTTATTACCCAACAGCGGCAGATTCTAAGCTCCAAAATTATTCGCATTGTAAAATAAATTCGAGGATTAACTTTGGACGACGCTCGATCAATCGTTATCGATTCGCAATTACGATGATAAGAATAATTTCGGGCGATCGACGGATAGTTTTTTGGTAAATCGCCGACAAGCCAGTCGCGGAGAAAGCGTTTCAAGAGCGGCGCGACGAGACTAAAAGGCGAGAGATGTTTAATTTACCCTTGTCTTATTCCGATGTCGTCTCAGACTTCCGGTTACTCGAGCCGGGAATATATTCCCCCATCAAACTGCGCAAAATTCCACGACGCTCGTTAAACAGCCGAGCGTGATCGGCGATTTGTATAACTTTAATGACGAGTCGCCCACTCGGTCTGACCTAGTCGGGCCGTTTTCCCTTCTCTTACGAGCCCGAGAACCGTCTTTGCTTTTAATTAACGCCGTTACTCGTCGCCCTTTCAGCTCGTAATCTCGCCGCGTTTCGCTTATGTGTCTCAAGATCTCAAAAGAATCTCGTGACGTTGGAAGATGGACGACGAGGTTTTTAACTAAAAATAAAATTTTTTTTAGTGAAATAAGTATATCTTGTTAATTTTGATTTTTCTTAAACAAATATATACTTTGTTAGCAAAAATAATTATTTGTTACGTTAAATAACATATTAGTTGCACGTAATAAAAATTTTAATTTTTAAAATACGTTACTTAAAATTTTAATATAAAAAGAATATTTATTTGAAGGTAAAAAATTATTTATTATAATGAAGAAAACTTGTGTTTTTGAAGCAAGCAGTGAAAAATTTTAAAGATATTTTTTTAAGCAAGCACAATTTAGTATAATAAAGATAAGAAATTTAATAAAATTTTTCATTTGCAAATAAAAGAAGATTTTTCTTTTACTTTATTTTATATATAAATATATTTTATTAATTCAAATATTTGCTGGTTGTTAAAACTAATTTCTTCGCAAGTATTTAAATAAATAATTTTAATAAAAACATTTTTATGGGTTCAGTATTCTTTTTCGGTACACAAAAATCGTTTTATTATTCGGAAAAAATTCCGAAAAATCGTGTAAAAATTTATATTCTTTGAAAATAAAAAAAAAAATGTTATATTTTCTCAATTTGTCATTTGACTGCAAAATATAAATAGTCACATCACATATAACGTAAAGCAAAGTCATAAAGTAATGTCATAAAGTATCCAATATCTCTAGATCAACGATGATAAGCGAGACATTGTTGCTTATTTCATTAATGCCGCGCAGAATAGCCGCGAATATTCCTCGAATTCACGAGGAAGCTTTCCTTCATTTCGCGAAAAGGGAAGGGTCGGACTACCAGGCAGCACTTAAGATCGTGCCGTGCTACTTAGCAGATACTACGAGAGATCAGCGAGCAAACTTTCGCTTATTTCTTCGTTATATCCTTTCTTTCTCGTGATTTCATCTTCCCTCCCCCCCCCCTTCTCTCCCTCCCTCTCCCCTCCCCATCCCTTTCACTCCCGTCATTCGTTCATTTGGCCGGATTTTCTTAACCTTTTGCGGTGCCGCGGCGGAGAATAACGCAAATAGGAGAGTGAACTTGACTAAAGTTCAATATACGATCCCGTGGCAAAGAGGGAACGAAGACGAACTTTTAAGGTTACAAACTCAGGCCAAACTGTCGGCCCGACAGTTGGATTGATTTTAATATCGACTTTGTTCGCTCGAACTCGACTACCACCCCGGTACTTTCGCGGCTTCTTTTCTCCAGCTGCGTGCCCGCTGTCTCTCTCGCCTCGAGGGCGGGAAAAAAAAAAAAAGAACGGAATGAGACTGCTTATTTCTCATTCCAACCTTTATCAGCCTTCGATATGCTCGTTTTGATGCAATAATTTCTTTTTTATAGTTTTGCATCCTTAGAGGAAGCTTTGTTTCTCATGAAATTTTTTTTTTTTTTTTTTTCTAATTTTGATGCCAATGTATTTGGAATGTTCGAAACGTCAAAAGTCACATTCTTACAAAATGTTCGTATGTGTACGTGAGATGTCGGTCTAAGTATTTTCGCGAATAGAATGTTATTAAAGGATGGTTGACGGTGTTGAATTTGATGAGAATTGGTGGAAGGGTTTTATTTTTTATGAAATTTTGAATTTTTTAATAAATATCTGCGCACGCTCTTCCACAAATTAGAATGTCATTAAAAGATCATTTTTTATGAAATTTTGAATTAAAAAAAAAAAAAAGATGTGATCGCTCAAATTTCTAATTTGCACAATTCTTCACTTGTTTAATATTTAAGTTATACTTGATGCTATTGTTTGTTAAAGGATATCGTCGTCTAGGTTTAAAAAAAAACTGCAGTTGAAGAAGATTAAAAAAAAAAAGATTGGAATATTTCGTTTCATGTATTCTTCTTAAAAAAAAAAAAAAAAAAATCTCAACTTGGATTCCAGTTGCATTCGTTTAATTATTCGATATATCTGAATTATTGTAAACTAAATTTATCTCGATTAAAATAACACGATATTCCCACCTTACGATCAATTCTCCGCAATTAATTTTCGTTCATTAGCGCATGTTAGTTACACGATTGCGCTGTAAATAGCGGGCAGGTAAGAATATAAGAAGCTGCCGGCGCCTCGGGGATATTATTCGAGGCTCAGACTTTCACAATTCGCGCACGTGCAAAGGGGATGGTGTGTATCTCGCGCGCTGCTGGAGCGGTCCAATTCAATTCCCGTGGCTTAATCGTTTTATCCGACTCCCTTGTATTCCGTCGCATCCGCAAATACCTGGCAAGCCCGGCAACCGTGGGAGATACACGGCGACAAGTCTGTCATTATCGTCGGTGGAACGAATAAGCGACGCCGAAGTGGCTGCGCGGATTGAAAAGCTGGTCCGTCGCGTAAACGGATGCGAAGTTTTGATTAGTTGCGGACAGAAATTGACGCTTCGCGAGCATGCCTCTGTCGGGAGTCCGCGGATACAGTTAATTTCGCCAAGTCGAGCAGCAACGCCGGAATCTCTCTACTTTCATCCTCGCGGGCGTATTATACGTATTCGTTAATGCGAATCACGAGATTGCGGTTGGGGCGCGTAAAATAACAGCGATTGTTATCGCGCCGGCGATAAAACTCGCTATCCCGCGACTATTATCGCAAGCTGCCGCCACGCGCATCCTTCTCCCTCCCCCCTCCTCCCCATCCCACCCTCCCGATGGTCTTCGTCTTCCGCTCTCCTACTTCCTGCTACCCTCTCTGGTTTTCCCTTGCACTTCCGCGTGTTGCTTCGCACGTGTCGGCCATCCGCACGCGGATGATTCACGGCCGGAGGTTATCGCCGCGCGCTTGCTTAAAATAATGTAAAGGCACGAATGGTTATTATGCTATAGCGGGGCGGGGATAAAGCGCGAGATAACATTCGATTACGGCATAACGCGAGTATGGTGCGGACTATGGTGCCGATTAATTCCGTCTGCTCTAACCGCCGCCGCGTAAAACTGGAGGTACGAGAGATCGCCGAGACTTAAATAAACACGGGGATAAATGAATATGCGTCAATACGCGAAATGTGTTTTCATACCGCGTGATTAAATTTATTATATGAGAGCAACACTCGTCTCTCTTTATGCGTTCTTTGTTTTTAATTACTCGAGTCTCCCCTCCCCCCACAAATGTCTGAATTATTCCTTAAGGATGTTTTGAAAAGTCATCAAAATTAAAAAAAAATATTTTTTACATTTGTATTGTCTGAAAAATCAAATAAATGAATCAGGATTATGAAAAGAAAGTATCACAAAGTAATGTGATTTCTAATGTCTTCGTAAAAGAAAATAGTTGTGATTAATATTATTCCTAAATTTATGATAAAGTCTTTCGATCGTGAATATCCCCTGAAATCAACTGCAAGGAACAAAGAAAAACGAGTAATTTTCAGAAAGAGAAGGAGAGAGAGAGAGAGAGAGAGAGAGAGAATAATCTTTTCACAATTTTTAGTAAATAATTGTCAAACAAATAAATGAATCTAAATCAAGTTTAGCACAAATATTTATTAAGAGTTTTCTTAACATGTGTGAAAATTTTTATTTTCTTGGCAACATTTTTTCCTTGTCAAATTTATCAATAAATGTTACAATACGCGATTTTTCTCCATCTAAAATCTAAAAATAAGAAAATTGTGCTCAGGTTTTGCGTAAATACCAAAAAAAAAAAATAGAACAATCTACGAAATTTTCATGCTCTTGTCAATGTTTTGACAGATGACACAAACATCCTTACCACGAGTTTGAGACGAAACCGGTGTTATCGTATTTTTAAACAAATTCCTGCAAATGATTTCGACGTCATTTATAAAACTGTATAAAACATATTATAGTACTAGCTCGTATTATTTGAAAGATTTATGCCGAGCAACGACAATTGTTTGCCCCTTTAATTTTTTAGCAAGCCCGTTGGTTGTAGCGACGTTTATTTTAAAATAATACAACGCGAAAGAGAGAAAGAGGAGGGGGGGAGGGAGAGAGAGAGACGGTAATATATGACGGATATCCAATTTTAATTGCCACGCTACAATTTTCATTTACCGTCGAAGGTTTTCATTTTAGGATAGTTCTTTTTTTTCCGCGAAAATTCAAATTACATGTTTTTTAAGCGAGTTTACTTCGCGCAGTTTTATGTCCATCAGATTGAACCGAATTCAAAATTGTATACCGCGCGTAGTAAATGGATTCGCAGGAGAATTCCGTTATCTCTCTAAGAGACGCTTTCCCTTTCACAAAAGTGAGATAAAAAAATTTTTCATTAAATTTTCGGTTAAATTTCTTTTTTATCACGCGACTCGAGCGACGGAACAATTTATGACGCGGCCAAGTTTAAACGAGCTTTGTTTTAATGCCAGCTAATAGGCCGTACAGCCCCGATGATTAATTATCGCGAAGCAGCGGCACTTTTAACAGCTCACTTCTTTCAACGGCTTAATTCCCTTCAATATCCGGAACTCGACGAGTTCTTCGGAGAAGCTGCGGACGCAAAGTTGCGACGCGAGTCGACAAGATTTACAGTCCCTTTTACGCAACATCATCGATCGACGAAAAAAAAAAAAAAACAAGCTAAGCGCATCCAGGATGGGGTAACAAATTATAAGCGACTCACGTGGACTCGATTAATCCGGCGTGTTATCGGCGGGAGTCCGTCGATGCTCGTTCAATAAAATTCCGAGTGGGAAACGGGAAGGAGGGACGGACAACGACGTGAACGGTGACTAATATTGGCACGAACGAAGTAACGAGTGGCTCCTTCAAGCGTTTCCGTCGCGGATCCGGTATTCGAGGCACGCGCCGCTAACTGGATATATTCAAATCACAACCGGCGCGCCGAGAAAGCAAGAGAAATAGTTTCGTGCCACCCCGCCCGTCTCCCCTCCCCCTCCCTCTTTCACCTTCCTCCGGTCGCCCTTTTCTCTCGGATCACGGTCCGTCGACTGTTTAGCCAGGCAACCCGCCCGGGACACTATCCCGGCCATGCCCGGCCGCTTCCTTGCCCCCCCCCCCCCCGCTCCTCCACCTCCTCCCCTCCCCCCTCCTCCCCTATCCGTCCCATTACAAAACCAGAGGAAATCTAATAATCGTGAGATTTCGTTTCGTCGCGAGAGAGCGACGAATCTCAACGCCGGTCGAGCAAACTCGATTTTTATCCCTAATTAAGCTTACTCGCGCCGCTGCCGCGCAGCCAACCACCGTCGCGTGGCTTCCGCAAGCTGTCCGTCTGGCATGCCGTATTACCTCGAAGAAACTTGGCGCCAACCGACCGAGTTGCTTCGAGTCTGGCTTGGACAGATTGCGGCCGCATCCCACGGGGACGCATAATGTCGTTTGCGATTACGTCGTTGTCTGCCTGAATCCGGAGGCGTTAACTACGCTTCACGCAAAAGCCTCGAAGCGTATCTTACCTTCGCACGCGCTACTACGTAGGAAAACGTGATATTTTCAGATGCAAGTCTAGGACGAGTAAAATATTGTGCAGATTAGAAACTCGCACGTTGCTCAATTTTACTCCCTTCTCCTTATAATATCAGTAATCTTTTTCTTTTTTTTTTTAGAAAAATTTGAAATTTCATAACTCTTTCACCAATTCTCATCAAATTCAATAATAAATCATCTTTTAATGATGTTCTATTTATAAAATATTTACATAAAAATATTTAGCCGAAATTTAATGCCATTTTTCAATGATATTCTATTCATAAAAAAATTTAGCTCGTTATCTCAAAATTTACGGAAGTTAGAACAACCACGTTTTTTTTTTTGTGCACGTATACACATACAAACATTTTGTAAAAATATGTTTTCCTGACGTTTTAGAACATATTCTAAACACATTGACATTGAAATTTAAATAAATTTTTTTCACAAAAACAAAGCTTTCTCCCCGAGGAAGCGAGAAAAATAATTGATGAAACTTCAGGCCATTGTGATACGTTTATACATATAATGTTGCGACTGTCATTGCGTAAATACTCTACTGTCAAATTATTCGAGAAATGTCAAATGTGTCATGTTGTGATTTTGCACAAGGAAATCCTTTCAAAAAGAGACAATGAGAGTAAGGGAGAAAGAATACTTTCCTCTATGCTTCTCTCAACGGATTGTTCTCCTATCGCGAATCGTATTTGATCCGCGAGAGATTCTGGATTGAAGTAGAATCGCTTCTAATTCCGGTTTTACTCCCCTTAAGTGCAGGTTCTCGAAATAAATGCTTTTAACCTGCATCTTTCTTTCCGCGATTTCTCTTTAATCTCCACGCGAAGTAGAGCAAAAGGCATCCACATGCGAGGTCAAAGTGCAAACGGCGAAATGCCGGAAGAAGAGAGAAAGAGAGAGAAAGAGAGAGAGAGAGAGAGAGAGAGAGAGAGAAAGAGAAAAGGCGATATAAAATCATCGAACAATTAACCGAACATAATAATCGTGACAATTAATCCACCATGTCGTGTCGTTTGAATTTGACGTATGTACGAATCAATGTACGATTAAGCTTCGAGAAAACTGACAAACGGTGGAGAGAGAGAGAGAGAAAGGGGGGAGGGGAATAATCGCGGTCGCACTTTGATCCTCGGCAAAACGAGGACGTGAAAAGATAAAAAGGCAGGTGGGGGAGGAGGAAATGGCGCGCGAGAGCGAGACGAGCGTAGAATGAAGGATGAGACGGGACGAACTTTTTCATGTGGTTCCGCGCGCACACCTCATCCCTCTGTTCCCCCCTCCCTCCCTCTCTCCCTACCGGCAGCGAAATCGCATTATTCGCCGTACGTTTCCCTCCCCTTCTTCCCTCCTTCCTCCTTTTTTTATTCCCTTTCTCCCGCGATCCTCTCTTAATTTCTCGTTTCTCCCGTCCTTCTTTGTTCGCGTGTGCGAAAGCTCGTAGTTTTACCGAGACTCGCCCAGCCTCGTGTCGATACCGGGTACCGATCCGGTATTCCCTGGGCGACACTGTTTTTCTTGACATTTCCCTGCGACGACGCAACGACGGGAGGGGGAGGGGAGGGGAGGAGGAGGGCGGGAAAATGCGCTTCTCCCTCCCGCTTCAATGTTCTTGCGCGAGACGCGATCGAACCGCTATCACCGAGAATTTACGCCGCGAGACACGACAGCCGAGAGTTATCAACGACGAAGTTTGCCAAACGGGACAATTCCTTACCGATTTATCCACTTTTCGTATCGCCATCGTAAGCAATATATTTCGCGCAACTTCGCATCTTTTCCCCCCGCGTACGCCGACTATAGTTTCATATTGCCGATTTGGCGGAAAATAAAATGGGCTCTGCGAGGCTGCTTCGAAGGGCGAAGAGCATCGCGTCCGCAATATGTTTACATAACAACGCATGAAGGCAAGGTGTATCCAGTCGAAAGAGACAAGAATACCTCTGAAGCTCTATTTGTAAATAAATCGATGGCGCGAGCTTGTGAACCTCACCCGAGGACTCTATTTAAGCTCGCAGCTCTCGCGCGCGCCGGGTGATTAATTCCAGACAGAAATTTCCATACGCGCGATCTTATTAAACGATACGAAGAAAATGGCATCGAGAAGCCCCCCCGCTCACCACCCCCCCCCCTCCCCACGTCCCCCCAAGTACGTAATCCCCCGGCATAACGCCGCGTTAACATGCAACGCGCAACGCCATCCTTGCCGCGAGCGCGCAGCAGCGATCGGATAAACTAATATTATACAAAACATTGCCCGCGCCGAGATAAACCCATCTCAAATAACGTAATGTAATAATACACATCGGCGTACCCGATTAGGCAAATTATGCCTCCTAATGGGTTAATGGTAATTAGAGCACCGCAATTCCACCACCCCCTCCTCGTCGTCGTCGTCGTCCCCCTCCCCCCGCCCCTCCCCACTCGTCATTCGTCGCCGGCTCGTTGACGCTTCGCTCTGTCCGCGCTTCTCTCGCCGATACTTAGGGATCGTTAATAAAACGGGGCGACACCGCACGCGTTTCCGTCGACAAGAGAAAGAGAAACAGAGAGAGAGAGAGAGAGAGAGAGAATATGAATGCAAATCCGGGACGGCGCGAGCCGTGGAGAGAACGCCAAGCGGTGTCGCATTTGCATATAGAAATCTTGAGGGAACAAATTTTTCTTAAAGTACCTTCCTCGCACGCGCATTTCACCCTCCCTTCCTCATCCTTCGTCTCTCCTTTTTCCGTCCCATCTCTCTCTCTCTCTCTCTCTTTCTCTCCGCCACCCTTCATCCCTCTCTTCCTCGATTTGCATACAAGATTGCGCGTGATGCTCTTCGCACGGTACGGCACGTTTCTCCTAACTCTTCCTTTTACATCTAACGCTTCGGACTTCTCTCCCTCTTCGCCGTTTCTCCTTTTAACACGACGATGGAGCGACCTCCTCTCCCGAGAAGGAATGACCGAAGATATCGGGCAACGTGACGGGGATTTTTAAATTGGCATTGATTAGGCGGCCACTTCGTCTTTCCACGATGAGATAAAAGACGAATCACGGCGATTTACTGCAGCTCCTCGTCTCGATTGTCTCGATTTAATGGGGTAATGGAGATTGAAAATTAGTATTTCGATCGAATCGATAAAGAGAGTGGCGATTATTTATTCAACGTTGAAGTGGATATCTCTTACGGCTTTTATAATAATCTGATTAACAAGAGAGACAAATGGGGATGGCCAAAAGAGAACTGTCATCTTAAATAAACAACTATCACTTTGTCGGATGGATTGATTCGCTTTAATAGACACGGAATATTTCGTTTAAAAAAAAAAAAGTATTTATAAAAGAAGAACGTGACAGTAGCGTTGATGGATGGTTCTCGGAGGTGTTTCAAGAGAAAGAGAGAGAGAGAGAGAGAGAGAGAGAAAGTACGTCGTTGATAACTTAATCCAGATATTCATGTTTAGGCTTCCTACCAGTTCTTCCAGTCGAGACCTTAAACAGAATATCGCCCTCAGGGTTAGAGATCGAGGGCTGCATACAAAATCCCCTAGTTTGAAATCTATGCGCTATCCTATGTATATCAACCCTCTTGCTTTCTCTCTCTCTCTCTCTCTCTCTCTTTCTCGCCTACAATATAGTAAGCCGACCTAACATTGGTTACCAGTTAAAGCCCGCGGCTGTTTCAAGGGATTAGATTTGATTATCGCGGCTAGAATTAGTCCTGCAGCAACAGACAACCTGCAAACTATAACCATTCGATCGTGCATTTCTCTCTCTCTCTCTCTCTATCTATCTATCTATCTATCTATCTATCTATCTATCTATCTATCTTGCTCTCGCTTTTGTCGCTCGTGTCTCCGTCGTCGAAACAATCGAGGAGATCTATGATTTTGAGTGCAATGCTCAAAATGAAAATGACAATTGCTGAAAAAAAAATGAAAAAGGACAGCGCTATCTTCGACGGATTAATTCACACATGCGAAGGATTGATGTTTCCTTCACACGCGTCAGTGTTTACGAGGCACCGCGGGCAGATTAGTCTCTCTTCGGATATTGATCACTCGTGGCTTGGCATACGCTCGTTTCTATTTCGGACATTAGTTGGGCAATACATCACCGTGTAATGTATCTAGCTCAGATTATCATAACAGGCTTGTACGTTGCATATCACGTCGGGAGGAAGAATCGAAACTGACGTATCATTTTGCTTCTCGTTAGACTGCATTATAGTTTCGTTAATAATCCAAATCTTTTTTCAATAAACATTTGCTTTTTTTTTCTCTTTCTTTTTTTTTCAAAGCGCAAATTGTGATCTGAAAAATTAGATTTCAAAGGATGTTCAATAGAAACTAGACAAGCGGGATAAAAATTTGGAGAAATATTGCGGTAAATGACAAAATTTATCACTTTTCAAGTAAATTATATTTTTTTTCTTCATGAAAATTCATGAAAATATTTATTTTAATCTTTGTCAAAACTGAAGTTTTGATTACAAGTCATTTTTTTACAACGTATATGAAAAATACAGACCAAGTCGCGCACAGCCAGTTTCTTTGAATTAATATTTTACAGTAAAATATTTATTATATCAATTTATAGATCGCAAATTATTTACAGAATATCCTAGTTTAATTCTTTAATTACATTCTGAGAAAAACGATAAAAATAAAAATAAAAATCGAATTTAAAAATCCATATCTCATAGAATAAAAATTACGAAAACAGAGATGCAGTTATATTATATAAATCACTAAAGAAAATCACGATAAATAAACTTTCAAATTCTTTAAGAATTTAATACAATCCAATTTAGCACATAACGAGTAGCAAAATGCACAAATTTGTGACGAATAAATTAAATAATGAAGTAAATCATATTTATTTTTGCTCCGAAATCTAAAATAATACTTATTTAATTATTAAAAAATAAAGATATACCGGCGAAGAAAATATATGTCGGTTCAGACATCTTCTCTCTATATCGTCGCTTTTAATTTTTTCACCAGAAATACCGGCGTTGTTCTTTTCGGTCTGAAATTAAGCGGGAATACGTCGAATGAACCAGCTTGTTTTCTCGCAGAAAGATCGTCCGAGAGAACGTTCCCACGTCTCGTCTCTGTTAAACTTCAGTCTCTCACATTTCCGGGTGTGCGGATTCTCTGGTTGGGTGCCGGGAGAGAAAGTCAGTCTGAAATTCTATCAGCGTCACATCGCCGTGGATAAAACGTTTACCGAAACACCAGGCAGCCCCGCGACATCGAGTCCCCAAACATTAAATCAGACACGTAACATCGCCATGGGATTCGGCACGACTGCCTCTCTTCTCCGTCTGGTCTGAATTCGGCTCGATCGGGGACGGAATCAAATCGTAAAGGGAAGACATTTCGCGATGCGTCAACGTGCCTCGCGCGCCTTTCATTACTGCATTTTAACGCGACAAAAATAAACCTTTAATTAGTCGCGCACGTATTTATATGCGACGTCGCATAAATTAAAGCGCATTATCGTAGATACGCGGGTGTTGACTGCAGGGACGGTTTGGCGTTCATTTATCACGCGCGTTCGATAAATCCAAATACGGTGCGTTTATGCGAACATGAATTTTACTGCATTGTCATGTACAATTACCGCATTGTCACGTCGATATACGTTATCTCATTTGTATGATGTGATAGTCGTGCCGGCATAACGGATATTCGTCGAGCGAGTGAGTGCATTTTGGTGAGTTTCCCTTGATCCGTCAATATTATAATGAGATGCAACAATATTTATATACGTGCTCATTTTTTTATTTTTAAGTAATATAAATTGACTTTTTAAATTAATGTTTTATAAAAAGATAACATATGGTAAAAAAATATTAATTTTTAAATGCGTAATATTTTTGACAGACAAGAAAAGCGAGCGATTTCACGCACATTGTATATTTTTTTTTTTTTACAGATTATTGTGTATGAAATTAATAATCATATGCGAGATAGAAAATTAGCTTGCGGATTTATAGAGAACTGGCTTAAAGCGAGAATTTTTTTTTCCTCGACGTTGCCATCGATTTCGCGAAGCGACACGCAGGTTCGGCCAAGAAAATATTGCATATCGGATGCAGCGGTGGCAGATGCCGGGAGCATAACAACCCCCTTACTGCCCCACCCCCCCCCCTCCCCCTCCCACGCTCTGTGCCTGCTGCTTCCCTCAATGTTGCAGCTGCAATGGTCTTATTTCGCCGCTCGTCTTTATGAATACGGCGCGGAGACTTCGCCCTCAGCATTAGCATAGGAAGTGAGAGTTCGCCCTCATCGGCGCTTCTTTACGGCAATGCCTTCATTCGTTCCCGCGCTTCGGGATAAAATACAAGAAGCAACAGCGGTTGTTCTATTTCTTTTTCTCGTAACGACCGGATCTTTCGGGAAAGAGAGAGCAGCGAGAAATTTATCGTATAATTACACTCTGAAAAAATGCCATGAAAGGAAGCAGAAAGCTTCTGTGTAAGAGAGAGAAAAGATATTTTAAATGTCATGAAAGGCAGCAGAAAGTTTATGCGTAAGAGAGAGAGAGAAGATATTTTAAATGTGATATCTTGAATTATATAAGTCAATTTTGAATGAATTTCTCAGAAAATAAAAATAATTTTTTAATTAACAGCAAAGACCTTAATAAGATTACAGCGATCGTTATATGTCTTGTCGTAGATGATGCAATGCTAGGAAAGAGAACGCAGGTTGTATCTCGGCAAACGTTCGTCATTAAGATCGTTATCGCGTGCGTTCCTAATCGTATTCATTGAAACCCCCGCCGAAGGGAGAGGAAAAGAGGGGGGGGGGGAGGTGAACGTACATGCACTCGACAATGGCAAGCTCTCGCGTCAGACGCATTAAATTGGAAGCGAGCGATGTAAAGCCGCAAGCGTGCGCGACCGCACGGCGAGCGACATTAATACGATATGTTCAAGGGATCGTAAAACGACCCTACCCTCTCGGTAATGTTTAATATGCGATGGCGCAGGCAACGTTCCGTGCTTTGCTGGCGGGGGCAACGCCGTATAAAGTCCCGCCGCTACCCAAATACGAATCACCTCGGCCTCGAATCACCTTCTTCGCTACGTGTTTTAGGTTTTACACGTGGCCGAACGCTCTATCGGTCTAGCGGCGTTCCTGACGTGCACGGCGCATACACGCGAAGAAACGTGCCGGCGGCGTAAAGGCCGAGAGGGAAAATATCCCAGCCTTATACAAGGTGTTTCTAAATAAATGCGAAAGATTTTAGGAAATGATTCTCTGCCAAAAATTAAGGGGAATCTTTTACATAAATATATTTTCTTTCTACATTCTTCCAAAAAGGAAGGTGAAAATTTAAATTTTTATCTTCTTTTTTTTTTTTACATTTTGGACAAGTTAGAAAAATGAAATTTAGTGGACATATTCACTGGTAAAAAGGATATTTATTAATATTTTTTTTTTTTATATTCCCGTATATTCGTTATAGGAAGATGAAATTAATAACCTCTATTCATTATTTTATTAGAATTTTTTTAACGAAATGTGATCATCTAAAAAATATGCGTTAGAAAGCTTGATTTCTTTAAAAACTTTTTTTTATTTTTTAATAAAATCGATAATTTTTAAGAAAAAAAAAAGTATATTGGGCACCGTGCTAAATGGCGTAGATTTCGAAAAGTTGAATTATAGAATAAAAGAAGCGAGCAGAACAAAATTATAGTAAATGTTAGAAAAAAAATAGAATAAAAATAACACAAAATTATAATGAAAAAAAAAATCTAATTTTCATCTCTCCTTTGAAGGAAGGTAATTCTTCAGAGATATAGGAATATATATTCATATCATTCATACCTCCCCTTAATTTTTGACGAAAAATTATCTCCTAAAATTTTTCGCACTTATTTACTAACATCTTATATATAAAAATCGCATGATATACTTAATTTTAGCACATACATGGCGTACAAATACGTCTCTGCGCGGTCTACGTTATCATCGCGATAAAGCGAATCGATAAAATGATTGAAGTACATTATGTATTTTATTTAGGGAAAGGGGAGCATTTAGAGGTGATTTGGTCGTTCAGCCATAAACTATATACTTTAGGCAAATTGTGTTGGTAAAGCCGGAACGGTCGATCCGTTCGTGTCGACCGAAAGTAAATCTCCAATAAATCACGAGCGCATTTTCGAGCGCCATCGCGCACTGGATAGGCTTTGGATATAAATTCAAAATTGCATGATTGGTGGTAAATTAATTTAACGATGCGGATTTACGTCATTTCATTAAGCTTAGTACATTCTATACACTCGGTTGCATATAATAATTTTGCGATATAATTGATCCCGTGATTATCAATTTTCTCATTAATTAATTGGTCTCATTGAAATTCTATCAAGATGATAATAAAACAATGTATATCGTTAGAGTTTAGAAAAATATACACAATAATAATAATACCTCGCTGAGGTGAGGGAGAAGCTCCGCCGCTGATTATTATTCCATCGCTGGCAGCAGTTGATTCTTCTCTTTGCCCGAGCTTTCGTTTAACAATCTCGACATTAATAAGAATCAAATATAAACGCGGCACAAAGCGAGGAGATTGGAGAACCGCGATTTTTTTTTTATTTTTTTTTTTTTTTTCAAACATCATATAAATTTTATTACGCGGGAGACTCGCACGAAATACCCACGGCCTTATTAATGCGTTTCATTTATTTCCATCAAAAAGTTCTGTACCCTCCCAAGTAATCTCGATCCCTCCTGGAATTCTTTCACGGCCAGACCCGCGGGAGCTTTCTTCGCTTTAAAGCCGCATTCTCGAGACGAGTGAGATCTCTTTAACATTTATTGCTGCATTTGTTCCCCCCGCCATCCCCCCCCCCCGGCATTTATTGCGGGATCTTTCGCGAGAAAGAAAGACGTCGTCTCGTTGCTACGCAAATTTCGCGCTCTTCAACTATCACGTACTAGATCTATCTCAGGCATTATAGGAATTTACGTAGAAATTGCACGTGTTTAAAGAAATATTCTCTACAAATTCCTCTCCCCGTGTTGCTCAATTTAATGAACATTATATTAAAAAAGAAACCGTCACAGTCAGCCATCAAATGTTATCGTTAAAAAATAAAAAAAAAATAAAAAAATATTAATATATTTAAAATATAATTAAGTGTGGAAAATAATGCGGGAAAACGCAAAGATAATTTTAAAAGAGATACAAGAGAGAGAGAGAGAGAGAGAGAATCTATTTTCGCGCTCTGCGCTTTCCCCCCCTCATTTATATCTCTTGGAAGGAAAAATATCGAGTCGCGCGATTTTCACCGCCGCTCGCGATGCAACGTGCGCCCGATCTCGGAGAGAAGGAGTTCGCGGCGCATTCGAGATACCGCTCTTTTAAAA
This sequence comes from Cataglyphis albicans, assembly GCA_038406275.1. Lineage (NCBI taxonomy): Eukaryota > Metazoa > Arthropoda > Insecta > Hymenoptera > Formicidae > Cataglyphis > Cataglyphis albicans. The sequence goes on along the minus strand of JBCAUJ010000014.1, from coordinate 5,829,657 downwards.
GGAAAATTCTCACTAAACACGAAAAGGCCCCTCGATAAGCAGGCTCGGGAACGTTAATGCGAAACTGATCGAGGGAAACGACATTTTCGCAGGGTGGCGCTACGAGGAGACGCGGGTCGCCTGGTATTTTCCGGCGAGTTCACTCCATTAAACATTTTTGCTATCTCGCCGGGATCTGCTCGAGGGTAGTCGCGAGAGGGTGGGGAGGGTGAGAGGAAGAAGGAAAGGGGAAGAGGGACAGAGAGAGAGTGAGAGAGAGAGAGAGAGAGGGAAGAAAGAGAGAAAAAGGGGAAGAGAGAGAAAGGGATAGTCAGATGTACGGAAAAGAAAGAGAGAGAGAGAGAGAGAGAGAGCTGTTTGCTTGTGCTAGCTAGACGTCGGCACCTGTTGCTTTTGCAGTCGACCCTACTTTCTCTCGCCGTCCTTTTCTCTCCGTCGTTATCCTCTCTCTCTCTATTCTTTCTTTTTTTCTCGCGTGTTTCTCGTATCGCAAACGCACGCTCTTTTCTCATCCCCTTTTTTCCTCCCTTCGTCTTAACGTACCTTAATTCCATCATATATATATAGGGGGTGGGAGGAGTCTAATCTATTCTGAAAAGGTAAAACGCGTCGCTCAAGACTGCTTACGCAATTCTATTTTACCGGAACAGATTGTCTCCTTTCGAATTTTGCCACGCGACCGACCACGAATGCTCTTAAGCGAGTGAATTCTTATCTGAGATAAGCGCGAGAAGGAAAATGTCTACAATATAGAGAATCTCCACAGAAAAAAAAAAGAAAGTTCAACAAAATTTTAACTTCCAGATGAAATGAATGACGGAACCTTGCAAACGAAATTCCACCGAACCTTTAATCTTCATTCAACGATTGAGCATCGGCAATCGCGCGCATCTACGAAATACTCCCTGACATTCGCAATAATGTCGAAACCAATTCGACGAGGGCTCGACGGTTAGCCGCAGGGACTAGACTGCTCTTTGCCACGAGCGTAGCAATAATCAGCTGTGAGTCTTTGTGTAAGGTACCTCCCTATATCCCGGCGCACGACGCGTCGGGTCCATCCACCATTGAGGCGCCAATACGTCGGCAGCTCACGTACATATAAGTGACATACCATTGTGACGTGGCTTGATTATGTGGCTCGTATACCTCCCACTAATGTCCCTCTTACTCCTTGTTGATCCTCCGCTGCGCCGGCATGTGTTTTGCGCGCTATCCCTATATCGCTTGCTAGCTCGGTGCTAGCGAGGATACTCTGCGCACCAACATCGCCGGTATTATGTCCGTCATTACCCTGTAATAACAGAGACCGGGTCGATAGGTATCGCCCGATATGTGGAATTAAGTTTGTGTTGGTAGAAGTCGGGTTTACGTTACGAGGAGTAAACAAGGCGTTCCGCAGGTTCTCCCGAAATCACCGTCTACAGAGAAGGCAGTTTAACAGCGCGAATAACTTTGGTGATTTTGTTCAAACGCTTTTGGCAAAAAAAAAATTTAATAAAGTTAATATCGTTTGTAAAAATATTAATAATTTAAAAAGAAAAATAGAGAGGAATCTTATCTAAAATAAAAAGGGACCAAAATTGCATTTTTGAGACGTAAATATTCTCTTTTATATCTTTGTTTATAATTTTTTCCATTATCTGTTAAGTGGCAGAGATTTTCTAAATTAAAGATTCTTTTGCTCGAATGACAGATTTCCCCGATACATCGCACAAATGCACTCTCATGCATCGATTGTGAATTTAGCGCAAAATAGTCTCGAGGGGGCCTCGCGGTACCGCCGTGGTGAATTATCGATCATTGCCCTTTAACGACCCGATACCAAAAGAGGACAAGAATGATTATGTATATTTGTGTCGCAGGCTTTTTGTGTAAATTTAGTTGTTTCGCAAAAAGCCGCGATTTTCTTTTTACATAAAACGCTCCTTTATAAAAATTCGGCACGTGACAAAGAGACGAGATTTTTCTTCACAAAATGACTGTGAGTTTACAAAAAATCTGCGACATACATAGGTGTACCGGAAAAAAAAAAATATTGATAACGATAACGCGTTTGTCGTGTACTTTCACGACTTTCCTCATGATTAAACAGCTCGTGGAAAGTTGACGCTGCGATTTATTTTGCTGATTTATCGCCGTAACCCGCTATGCAAGCACACATACGTGAAATAATCCGAGAATAACGTAACAAGCTTCCTTGATATTTTCGCAAAAAAAGTTTTTGCTGAGCCTTTAAATCTCAAATTCGCTCGCAAATTAAATGGTAGGCGCGTCTATTTTCGTAATTACCCCGTTCATCGTGAAAAAAAAAAAAAAAAAAAAAATATCGGAAGCATTATTCGTGCAAATAACGCACCTGGGTTACATTCCCAGTCACCGGTCGTAATGGATGGCGCAAATCATCGATCATCCTCCCTTAATAGCCCGACTCGCGCGCCGGCTAAAAGGGGGTCACGTTTCGCCATAGAAGACGTATCTGAGAAAAATCGTTGTCACTTCCAGTTTAACAACCAGGTACCCTTTTATGCTGTTAAGATCCTTCCCTGCTTCGCTCGCAGAAGTTTCGCTGAGCGCGCGGGTTTCAAAGTTCCTCTATATACACGCGAAGAGAGAAAAGAGGGTGCGAAGGAAAAAAAAAAAAAAAAAAAAAAAAACAAAATTGTATAAAAAAATCGACAAACTTGAAATGTCCGTAGTGTCCCAACAATATAAAATTCACGATAACCTTATGTGATACAAAATGAGAAATGATTAATAATACATAATTAAATGCGCTTGTTTTTTTTTTTTTTTTTTTTTTAAAGAAATAAATGCTTTTTTACAAGAATATCTTTTTGGATATTTTGTTTCTTCACGGAGAAAGCTTTGTTTTCATGAAAAAATTTTTTTTTTAAATTTCGATGCCAATGAACGTGACTGCTCTAACTTCCGCAAATTTTGAGATATCGTGCTAAATTTTTTTACATGAATATCATTAAAGGTTGGTTGGTATTGAATTTGATAAGAATTGGTGAGAGTTCATTTTTTTATAAAATTCTGAATTTTTCTAAACAAAGATGTGATTGCTCAAAGATGTGATTGTATTTATTGTTCCTCGCGATTCTCTATATTTTCGCATATCTAAACGGGCATTTGATGAATTTTCTATAGATAAAACATTACTTGTTTCCTTTGTCTGTTCAATAACGTAAAGAGAATCCACGGCATCTTTAAATCCCGCGACTCTTTTGCCCTCGAAATAATCTGAAGAGGCCACGTCTCTCTTTTCTCTCTCCGAGGTAAGATAGGGAAGCTTCCCGAAGGGAGAAGAAAGCAGACGCGCGACGGGTCGGAGGTGGACTTGGAGATTGAGAGGAGATCGCAGCTATGAGATAGCGGCGGCAGCCGCGGAGCAAACGAGTTTCGCCGAGTTTGGACAAGACTTTAACCGTTTAGGAACGGGTGGCTTATGCGCCGGCTGAAAGTGACTGCCGCGGTCGCGTCCTTGCTTGCCAAGTGTTATCCGATGGTGGCGGGCTTAGACCGGATGTAAAAGTGTTGACCGGACTTGTGTGGGCGAACTGAGCCGCTCTCTCTCTCTCTCTCTCTCGCGAACGAGAGGGTAAAGAGTCGTTAGGGGTCGCCCGTTGCACGGCACGTTTCTGCCCCCGATTGTCGCGATTATTTCCGCGAGCGTGCGAGATCGAGATCTCGCAAAGAATCCAAGGCAGCGTGATGAAAGAATGAGCGCGAGCATGGATACGTATCACGATTAACAATGAGAGCTTTGCGGGCAAGTGTCGCGAATCTAACACGCGATCTTCCCGAGCTGCGAAGTCAACGATGGATCCGTCAAAATAAAGAATGAAATGTCTTGTAATACGCTAACTTTTGAACGATTTTATCTTGATATACTTTTGTATGCAATATTAATAGAAGAATCGTAGTATGTACAAAAAACTCATATGATTTTATTAAAAAAGAAAATACAGCTGATATTGACATCTCTTGAGCAAAACATTATTTATCGTGTAGTTTTCTGTCACAGTTGCCTTTAAAATTGTTTTCCAATTGTCATATTATTTGGAATTAATCAAGATGTGTTTATAATTATACATATATATATATATATATATGTAACAGATTTCTTGGAAAAAAATTAAATAAATAAAAATCTTTTTCTTTTATAAATAAAAAAATTCTTTTTAAACTAAAATAGCACTATAAAATATTTTTAAATAAAGAATATTTTTAAAATATATATATATATAGGAATTCCTTTGAAAGGAAAATTGGAACAATCAGATCCAAACAGTAAGAGACTTTTCGTGGAAATTCTATAAAAATGCACTCTTCTCATTGCGCGAGCGTTTGAAAAATCTGTATTCGACTGTGGTGAAATCGATATTCCGATGTAGAAGCACTCGGGAAACGATTTTTCCGGTGTGCATAAAAATTCATGCCGTCATCGGGACGGTACAAGCGGCACGTAACGGCAATCGACAGATTTCGATGAGCCGTCGGAGTCTCGCGGCGCACGTACACGCGTACATCGTCATTTGATCGTTTATTCCGTTTTTATTTCCGCTACTCGCGGCAGCGGGCATTTCTACGTTTCTCGGACAAGACACTCCGGGATAATCCTCTCTTCGAGGCTCCCTCAATATCGTTTCGGCTAAACTCATTCTTTAACGCGTACTCTCGCCCGCTCGAATTTTCCGAACGGAAGTTGCCGTTCGCGCCAGCCGGTTTAACGCCGCTAAGTAGACTTTCGCCAGCAACATCCGAGAGAGGAAGATGCGGGGAAAGAGAAAGAGAGGAATAGCAGTGAGGAGTAGCACGAAAACCGGGAGGACCGACGTGTTGTTGGCAAAGAGGAAGGAGTCACGACGCGGCTATAAATACGCTGCACCACCTGCAGCTAACGTTCACCGGCTAACGTACAGACCAGACGAGAGAGAGAGAGAGAGAGAAAGCCCCGTGTCTCTCGTTTTCCAGGTTCTACTGCGAAATCGTGCACGGAGGAGACTGTCGCGACATATTTCAATGCCGTGATGCCGTGTTGAGTCTGTTCGACACGTGGTTTCAACTCGATCTCACTCTCCGGAGCGAGTTGCGACATTGATCGCGGACTGGCGGAATAACTCTGCCATTAATGAAATGTAATTTTAGGAATGTGTGAAATATACGTTTGTGTAGAATTATTAAAATAAAAAAATATCGAAAACTCTTTGGTTCGCTAATTAATAAATAGCTGTATAAATCCAGGGAAATATATTGTCTATCTTTGCCGGAATTGTAAGACACACGTGAGGATTGAATTATAAATGCATTCAGTTATATAATAAGAATAATAGAGTAGAGAGTTTACACGATACATTTTATCAATTTATAGTATTTATTTATAATTTATTCAAACGGTGTAATTAACAAAAAAAATACTTTATTGCAACGTATAATGCAAAAGAAGCTCGACACAATTTCTCATTTATAATTCATAATTCAATATAGCTGCAGTGACAGCGCGACGAGGAATTTTTAAATACATCTTTTAAATAACAACGTAAAGTTTCTATTTACTGCCTCTCTCGTGACGTTTATTAGATACTTAACTCTAGTGGGGCCACCGGAAGAATTGTGACCAGCTGTCATATAATTGGACTCGCCATATGGACGGAGAGTAGGAGCTAAGAATATAAGATATCCATTACGTTTTAGTCATAATATTTTTCTTTCATCGTTGGGCGAGGTTCGTGCTTTCGACGTGGACTTATTTTTACCGAAAAGCGCGTCGCACGGTCCTGAGAAAAGATATAATCCAGTTGTAAGATAATAGAATAGCTCGAGAATAACAAAACGAAAACAAAGGCCGATATTCTAATCGAATGAAAGGACGGAAGTCTAAGGACTTCGCGAAGTTGGAGCGATCAATCAGCGATGGGCGCGTTGCCAATAAGCTTCCGGAGCTTTCTATTAACAAGATTACTTCTCTTTCGGGAAATTCGGGAATGGTTGAAACGGCGAGTTTTCTCGCGCAGAGATCGTGACATCACGATTCAGCGACGCGGTTCATCGAATTCGAAAAGCTATACGTCGCAACAAGAGAGGATTCACCGGCTGTCAAAATATAGCCGTAGTAGCCAGTATTTTCATCGGTCGGTGGTAAAAAAAAGAAATAAATTTCAAAAAAGACACGCGAAAAGGGAGAATCGCTGGAGTGACACACCTACCGGACAATGTCGTCCTTTTAAACCCGACACCCTTGAACGCGTGTTTTAAGCAAACTAATACCTATCGGGTGTATCACGAGCGAAAGGAGAGAGTGGCCGGTGAGAGAGAGAGAGATGAGTATGGGGAGAAAAAAAATGGGATATAAAGAGAGCGCCACGTCGGGGCTAAAAAGAGCGACTTCGCACACGGCATAGAGGTAGTTTACTACGAGCGTGTTAATTAAACAAAAAGCCACCCCGTATACCAAGCTAATTAGAGAGTGGCTCTCTTCCGCGCGCGCGCGTGTTCTCCGCTTCAAAAATATTTTCCGCCTGTATGTTTGCCCCTCTCTCTCCTCCTCTTCATTTTTCCCCTTACCACCTTTGCGTATGGCATCTCTGTCGCACATTTTTCCCTTCTTTTCATCCTGCCTACCTTCATTCTCTTCGCCCCTTCTCGAGTTAAAGGCATTCGAGGCTTGTGGATGTTGGTCTCGGTTTTCACGTATGTCAGCGCACCGGAAATTCGCGTGGTAAATAAATCAGTAGATTAAAAATATACAGCGAGCGGAGTGATGAAAAGATTGTTTTCGATGAAAAGCAAAAAAAAAAAAAAAGAAGAAGTAATTAAAACGATTTTCGCGATATAAAAAATATTCCGCAATGGAAAATGTGTACAAATGGAAAAGAAACATTTCGCAGTATCGCGAGAGCAAATACAATAAAATTGTATGCTACGAAAAAAAAAAAAAAAAAAAAAAAAGAGTAATATAAAATCATGAAAAAATATTTCAGGCGCTCAAAATGACAGAAAATATGTTTCTCGCACGATCCGCATTCACGGCTTGGTAAATTTCAGGATATTAATCAAACGATTAATATTATATTTTACCCGAAACTTTCGCGAGATCTCTGTTTTATTAAAACGCGCCATTTGAGAGAGACGACAAGATAAATCGCGAAAAGTCGCGCGTGCGATTAATCAACGCGAAATTTCCGTGCCAGTTTCATGAGTCAGAAGCCCGCCGAAGCGGGCGAGATATATCGGCCCTGAAAGCGGCCCGGGTCCGCCTAATTGAAAATAGGTGCTTTAACCTAAATGCGTTGAAACACAACGGTACGTTTCACTCGATTTAAGTACTCGGTTTGCGCGGTGGCGGTGGCAGATTTGGGGCGCAAGAGCGTAGTAACCGCGATTAGAATCCGCTAACGCGGCCGCAAACAAACACTGCGAGAGAGCACCCAGACACCGACGAAGCGAGCGAGAGAAACACGGCACCGAGAGAGAGAGAGAGAGAGAGAGAGAGAGAGAGGGAGAGAGAATATCGGCTATAGAGTGAAACATCTGCGATCGGATTAACGGCGGACATTGGCAACACTTCCGGACGATTAGGCTGATTCCACGTCGATCCTAAGTCCGCGCTTACAACCGCAATATCGACGTGTACGCAATTCGCCGCCGACGATAATTGACAACTATGGATAGACCCTCGACGGGGCTTGTCCGCGTTCTCAAAAATCCCATCCGACACAATTTTGCATTTTCTCAGGACGCGCTTCGGCTTATCGGGTAAAGATAAGGCCACGTCGAAAGCACAAACCTCGCCCAACGATGAAAGAAAAATATTATGACTAAAACGTAATGGATATCCTATATTCTTAGCCCCTGCTCTTCGTCCATATGGCGAGTCCAATTATATGACAGTTGGTCACAATTCTTCCGGTGACTCCACTAGAATTAAGTATCCGATAAAACATCACGAGGGAGGCAATAAATAGAAACTTTACGTTGTTATTTTAAAGATGTATTTAAAAATTCCTCGTCGCGCTGTCACTGCAGCTATATTGACTTATGACTTATAAATGAGAAATTGTGTGAGCTTGTTTTGCATTATACGTTGCAATAAAGTATCATTTTGCCAATCACGTCGTTCGATATTATAAATTGATAGAATGTATCGTATAAACTCTCTAGTCTATTATTCTACATAACTGAATGCATGTATAATTCAATTTGCACGTGTGTCTTACATTTCCGGCAAAGATAAACAATATATTGCTCTGGATTTATCCAGCTATTTATTGATTGACAAAGCAAAGAGTTTTTCATATTTATGTTTTATTTTAATAATGCTACGCCAACGTGTATTTCACGTATATTCCTAAAATCATATTTATTCATGGCAGAATTTTTCTGCCAGTCTGCGATCAGTGTCGCAACTCCATACAATATTCGATAATATTTATTCGTCTTTTCTCGCCGGCATTTCTCTTTAGACACGTGTTAAACTAAATTACATTGCCTTTATCGTGCAATCCTTCCGTTCCTGCGTCCGTCATTTTTTCCATAATTAATAATGAATTCTATATTTTGTAATTATTTAAATTTAATAATCAGTATGTGATGAAATCTTTTTAAAATATTTTTTATAATCTCTTTTGTATATATAATCCAAAAGCAACTTTTATTTATTTATTTATTTATTTACTGACGGAATTTATACTTATTGTTAAAATGTACATACAAAAATAATTAGTATATATTGAGTGGCCAAAAAAATTTGATCAAATATAATCCTATATCCATTTCTTCTCGGGATGTTTTTTTTATATATATATATACGTTATATTTAAGACACTTATTTTTGTATCCTTTTTATCAAGAGATTTTAATTTTGTCAATAAATAAATAAATAAATAAATTATTTGATCTAAATAAGTTCGTAAAAGATATCATGATGCTTACATTATCTCATTATAATTATTACACGATTATACGATAATGGCGAGACATCCTATATGTACGTATAATATGAATAATGAACAATGTTCTTTCTCAACTAAAGAATAACACGATCTCATGGAATAATTATTCTGTCATAAATATGACACAACTCGGTAAATTTGCGTGAAAATTTAACAACAACAATCGAGCAAGATAAACGCGATGCTCGTTCGATTATACAACACATATCAGTGCAATTTTTTTTTAAGAATTAAAATAATACGGATTGATGCTCTTTGACTCATTGCAAATCATTTGCGAATGAGTCTGCCGCGTTTGGCGAAGACAAAGGAGAGGAAGAGAGATAGAGAATAGGAGCATATAATATTCCTCGAAACTCGAAGTAGAAAAAAAAAAATAGCGGATGCGACTATGGGACCGTAGGTGTGAGAAAGGACCGGGAGCGGAAGACCCGGTTTCCCGCGCGACGAGTCGTAGTCCTCTCTGCCTGCAGTGCCGTATATTCCGCCAGCAGTGTGGTTGTACACGCGACGCCACTTTAACCCGGAGTCATCCAGCCTCCCGCGTCCTCCCTCTTTCAGTCTCCGTCGCTCGAGTAAGTGAACTATAAGCGCGGACCCGGTGTATTTCGGTACGGAGGCAGTAGACCCCGGAGGACGGTGTTTTCCTCCTCGCATTCCCATTCTTCGTCCTCCTTCCGCTTTGCCGGTGCCCGATGCGGAGACCGGTAGAGGAGAAGGCGGGGCAGATGGTGAGACATAAGAGAAAGAGAGAGAATAAATAAGAGAGATGACGGGAGTGAGACGAGAAAGGAGAGAGCCTCGTTCTCATCTTCTTCTTGTTCTTCGTTCCCGTCTCAGACTTGCCTCCCGGACGGAAGGGGGAGAACGGATGATAGTGATTCCCGTGCCAAGAACTACTCGTTCGGGCCAAGCGGCCAACTTGGCCGAGGCACAATCGAGTGAAAGTCGCGTCGCGTCTCTTTCGCCGAGGGGTGGCTCTCGTGAGAGCGCGGCGCGGTACGCGGTGGAAAAGGGAAGAAAAGGAGAAAAACACACTCGACTATCCTCTCGAGCGGAGTGAAAGTCGGGGAGAAAATAAGGACAAATTGACTGTCCCCGGATGGATGGGACGGAGAATTCACTCCGTTGCGGATTGCGCGACACGGCGACGGAAAGTGGCGCTTGCCGGAGAGAAAGAGTGACCGAGTGCTGATCTTAGATTGCGAACGGGATGAGACTTACGAGAAGCAGACGCTCGCTATTCCAGGCTGGATTACGAGATAAATGTTCGCGCGGTAGGTAAGTCGCGAACCAGTGATAACCAAATGATAACCGACGCGATGTGACGGAGGAGCGATCGAATTGACGGATCTTTTAAAAACTGATAACGCTGATGCTAAAAATGATTACAAATATTAGTGAACAGCTGAGACTTTAATTTGACAGGAGGAGGGCTTATTAATGCTTCCTCCATCTTTTTTATAAAGTAAACGTATCTAAATTCCTAACTATATAAAGAGTTTTGCGGTTTGATTGCAATATATCTGCATCCAATTTGTTCGAACGAGTGATAACCGAATGATAATCGACGCGATTAATCGCGACGTGACGATCGGAGGAGCGATCGAATTGACGGATCTTTTAAAAATTGTAATAACGCTGATGCTAAAAATGATTACAAATATTAGTGAACAGCCGAGACTTTAATTTGACAGGAGGAGGGCTTATTAATGCTTCCTCCATCTTTTTTATAAAGTAAACGTATCTAAATTCC